>CAUYUJ010018682.1:285134-360134 GCA_963575745.1 Prorocentrum cordatum | reverse complement strand
TCATTATCAGTTCAGCAGCTCGACCGGATGTCCAGATCCATCGCCTCCCGGGGGAGGGAAAGCAGATTCGGGCGAGCTGGCCCGAAGGCGCTTCGCGGTGCACCCACCCGAAGCCAAAATCTAGGTCGGGCATGTCCCCCTACAGGCGGATTTTGGAGGAAGAGTAAAGAAGCATCGAACAAGATCAACCATGATTCAAAATCTGCCGGCCCCCTTGCGGGGACATCAGGCTACGAGGCTTAAGCTTGCTGCTCCCTGCGCCAGCTCCAGTTTCCAAATTCCATTGTTACAGTACTACTTTCTGCTTCCTACTGTAAGTTGTTACTGTCCGCGCGAGTGGGGGGAGCCGAAAACCGCCCTGGTTGGCGCCCCCCGGGAGGGTTCTCAGAATTCCTGGGGGGTAGAAATTTACACCCCTCACGCAGATCGGCGGGATCAGGGTCCAAAAACACAAGGGATTTGCCACATTTCTGAAATTCGGTTGCACCCCTCATGCAGATCCGTAGGGTCAGGGTCCAAAAACATTTGGAATTTCCTACATTTCTGAAATTCGGCGGCACCCCTCACGCAGATCGGCGGGGTCAGGGTCCAAAAACACATGGGATTCTCCGCATTTCTGAAATTCGCTGGCACCCCTCACGCAGATCGGCGGGGTCAGGGTCAAAAAACAAATGGGATTTGCCGCACGTTGTAAATTCGGTGGCACCCCTCACGCAGATCGGCGGGGTCAGGGTCCAACATGATGGACCCACGAACCCGGAAAGGGATATAGACATGCGCAGCATGGTCACGTTTTCACGATACCCAACTGGGCGACACCTCACAAAACATCCCACGAGACACCCCGCGAAACATCCCACGAGACACCTCGCGAAACATTCCACGAGACACCTCGCGAAACGTTCCACGAGACACCCCGCGAAACATTCCACGAGACACCCCACGAAACATTCCACGAGACACCCCACGAAACATTCCACGAGACACCCCACGAAACATTCCACGGGGGTGCGATGGGTGTGGTCGTGCTGGGGTGTGGTCGTGCTGGGGTGTGGTCGTGCTGGGGGGGTGGTCGTGCTGGGGGGTGGTCGTGCTGGGGCGTGGTCGTGCTGGGGCGTGGTCGTGCTGGGGCGTGGTCGTGCTGGGGTGGTCCGCACCCTGTGATTTAGCACCGCGAGCAACGACAGGCAACCACTCAACCAGGACAACCACGAGGAGACGCGTAACGCACGCAACGGTACGGGCGCCACTCATCAAACACACAGGGAGTCCGTGGCTGCATCGGTTGAGTGGTTGCCTGTCGCCGCCCCCTGGGCGGATCCCCCTCGTAGTCGTCGTCGTCGTCGTCGTCGTCGTCGTCGTCGTCGTCGTCGTCGTCGTCGTCGTCGTGGTCGTGCTGGGAGGTGGTCGTGCTGGGGAGTGGTCGTGCTGGGGCGTGGTCGTGCTGGGGCGTGATCGTGCTGGGGTGTGGTCGTGCTGTGGTGAGGTCGTGCTGGGGTGTGGTCGTGCTGGGGTGTGGTCTTGCTGGGGTGGGGCCGTGCTGGGGTGGGGTCGTGCTGGGGTGTGGTCGTGCTGGGGTGTGGTCGTGCTGGGGTGGGGTCGTGCTGGGGTGGGGTAGTGTTGGGGTGTGGTCGTGTTTTCACGCTTGTTCCGCTCTGAGGCGAAAGGGACCCACGTATTTTCACGCTTGTTCCGCTCAGGGGCGAAAGGGACCCACGTGTTTTCATGCTTGTTCCACTCTGGGGCGAAATGGGCCCACGTGTTTTCATGACGTAAAAACACACGGATTCGTCCCCCTGGAGAGGGCAAATCTATAGGCACATACGTAACAAAACAAGCGTTTCGCTCGAGACATCCTCGGCAAACTCTGCGGAGCAAGCGTTTCGCTCGAGACATCCTCAACGCACGAAAAAGTGGCCCGCACCCTGTGATTTATCGATCGGGATTTCAAAAACAAGCGTTTCGCCTGAGACATCCTCAAATTTTAATCCGCCGGCCTCCTTCGACCCCGATATTTATCAGGGAAAGAATCCGCCGGCCTCCTTCAAGTTGGGCACGGGGGACTATTTTTACATACTAAAAGAGAACCCTGGGCCTGAGCCCTTTCCGGGAAAAACACAAGGGATTTGCCACATTTCTGAAATTGTCTGCCACCCCTCATGCAGATCGGCGGGGTCAGGGCCCAAAAACACTGAAATTTGCCACACTTCTGAAATTCGGTGGCACCCCTCACGCAGATCGGCGGGGTCAGGGTCAAAAAACACATTGGATGTTCCGCATTTCTGAAATTCGGTGGCACCCCTCACGCAGATCGGCGGTGTCAGGGTCAAAAAACACAAAGGATAATTCGGTGGCACCCCTCACGCAGATCGGCGGGGTTAGGGTCCAAAAACACATGAGATTTGATACATTTCTGAAATTCGGTGGCACCCCTCACGCAGATCCGTAGGGTCAGGGTCCAAAAACAAAAGGGATTTGCCACATGTTTGAAATTCGGCGGCACCGACGCTGCTTCACGGCAAAGCCAAAGCCTCATGACTTCGCTCTTCCATGGCCCATTCTCTGAGAGAGTGGGCCGGCGGCAGGGGGCGAAGCCCTTACGGATAGTACAAACATCGTCCCCTGACTTTTTTTTCAATAACTATGTTTGAATATTCCTCCTGTAGAGGGAAATGCCCGACTTGGCCCAAAGCTGCAGTGCGCAGGACAATGGAAAGGTCCCACCCTGCAGGTTTGGCCGACGACAGCATCGCGTGGAGCGCTGCTGCAGCCTCCCGTTTGCACAAGCACCACGCCTGGAGCATCCGCCAAACAAGCCGGGGTTGCACCCTCATGCTTTGCTGGACTGTGGGCACGCTTCGGCACTGCCTCGCGGACGACAACACTGCATACTTATAAACTTTCGATGGTCCACGCGGATTTCTCGAATCTGCGCTAGACCCCTCTCCCCGACGCGCGGAACGCGCCAGGGGCGGCGCCGGATGCGCCGCCAGAGAAAGGCCCAGCGCCGATCCAAGCTATCCGCGCGGACGGTCGAAAGCTTGTAGCTGTGTGGGTTGTTTCCCCTTCCTCGAGGACTGCTTCTGATCACCCTGGGCGCGCTTCGGCACTGCCGCTGCTTCCCGAGGTCTGGAATCACCGGCTCCCCAAGCGGTGAACCTGCATAGAATCATCGCCTCGGGCCCTCCTCGCGCACGCCCGCACGCCGCGGGCCTCGATGCCCCTCATCGTCTGCACCAGGGGCCTTGCTTTCCGCCTCCGCTTCCTGCTGTCCCCTCTCCCTCTCCCTCTCCCTCTCCCTCTCCCTCCTCCTCCTCCTCCTCCTCCTCCTCCTCCTCCTCTTCCTCCTCCCCCATCCCACTTCCTTAAAGACAGCTCCTCCCTGTCGCACCCTCAGGCTGGTCGAAAATGGCAGGCACGGCGTTTCGCTGCAGACTTCCCCACGACTTCTGGCGCTGAAGCTTAACATTTTCAGCAGCTTCGCGGATGGAGACCGGGTCGTTTTCAACGTGCGGTTCCTCTCCATACCGCCGCCCACATTCGTCCAAAAAACTTACAAGAGCTTCGCGGACGGAAGGCGGATCCTTTGTTTTTTGTATGTCCGGCAAAGCGCTGGTTCATCCCCTCCCGAGAGCGCCCGTTTCGCGCCGACGTGCTGCAATAACGAACGAATCGATGGATCATGCAAGAGAAGCGGCCAGATAGGGAAGGGTAAACGAGAGAGGTGTGCTGCGAGAATAAGAAACAGAAAGAGAGAGAGAGAGAGAGAGAGAGAGAGAGAGAGAGAGAGAGAGAGAGAAAGAGAGAGAGAGAGAGAGAGAGAGAGAGAGAGAGAGAGAGAGAAAAGAAAGAGAGAGAGAGAGAGACAGAGAGCGAACAAAGAGAGAGAGAGCGAGAGAGAGAGAGAGAGAGAGAGAGAGAACTGAGAGAAGTCGGGCGAGCAGCCAGCACCGCGCGCCACACAACCGCAGCCCTGTGGCGCGCGACGCCTCTTCCCCAAGGAGGGGCAGTTTCAGCTGGCGGAATGCAAAATGCGCACCAGGCTGCTGGAGCAGAGGCATTCTGGGAGGGGAAGGATCTCTCCAAGACCCAACCACAGCCTCAACCAACAAATGCCACAACGACTCCTGCCGAGTAACGCGGCTAGCCTGATCTCCTCCTCCTCCACCTCTTCCACATGATCTTCTCAAGGCTCGTCTCCTCCATCTCACGGTGCCCATCTCGCTTCGCTGGGGGTCGCGTCGGGCGGACAGGCCCGGCGGGCACGACTTGAAAGCAAACGTGCAAGTTGCCATACGAACGGACAGGACGTTAAACCGAGCGGGCAGAACGGAGGACAAACGATCTAGCACGGACGACATCGTTCCCACTCAGTGGAGGACATCTAGCACGGAACACATCGTTCCATTAGTCCATGCTGCAGTGTACAACAGTATCCCCTGGTGCACTTGTTGATTCCCCCCCCCACGGGCATTTATATCCTGGGGCAATGTACCCATCCTGCCCATCAACACAGCAAGTTGTCAAGTAATTATCTGTACCACGTTTGCAACAAAAAAGGTTTGGTTCTCCGCAGATACCGCAAAAGGAAGAGAGATGCACGTCGCCAGGATGGTCATGCCCGTGATGAATTGTAGAGTTGAGCTTCTTGATATCGATCGGTAGATCCTGCGCTTCGTCCTTGCTGTTGTCTGCGGTCTGCGTCCCGCCGGGGCTCAGCGCCCGTGACTGGAGCAGCCCCACTCCGTCGGCCTCGCTCGTGGCGTCGTCGCAGTTGTGCGAGTCGTCCTCCACCAGGCGGCGCTCCTCCAGGGTCTCGGTCATGCCGTCGGCGGCGACGCCGCCGCGGCCGACGAGCAGGATGGCGAACGCTGCTGCAAACACCGCGACGTTCATGTCGGCAACGGTGAGGCAACAGGGGCTTGTCGGCAACAGGCGCAAAACCCCGTGTTCCAAATGCCTGAAGACTTGCCACAATGTCTTGAACGAAAAAATACTTGAGCCAAAACGGTTACGGGACGGAAGGTGGATCCTTTTAGAATGTGGCTCTCGTCTTAGCGCAGCGGGGCCTCTCTTCAAGAGCTTCACGGGTGGAGGGCGGGCCCTTTGCAAAACGGGGCTCTGGCTTTCACGCCGCGCAAGGTCGTTCTGAAAACTTGCACGGGTTTCGCGGGTGGAAGACGGGCCGTCTTCAGGGCCGTTTTCAGTGTGGATCTCGCATTGGCGCCGCGCGCACTCGTTGCAAAAGTTCGCAGGAACTTCACACACGGAGGGCGGCTCCTTTTCAACATGTGGTTTTCGCTTGAGCACCGCGCACATATCCTTCGAAGAGTTTACAGCCGTTTCCAGGATTATCATGCTCAGCGTCCCAGGGATCATGTTTTTTTTTTTTTTGCACCATGCCAAAGTGTCAGAAAGTGTCAGGGCGCAGCGGTCACGCTGATTCGCAGTGTTGAAGTCCCAGGAACGGTGTCCTGGCACGACTCAAGATAACCAATACGCAGCAATAGCGGGTGATTCGCGGCGCTGAAATCTCAAGAATGCCGTTCTGGAGCAATTCCAAACTTCCAAACGTTTGTCTTCCAACGTGGCACTTCCCTCCGTGAGCGCGAAACCTGGCAGGGGCTTATGCAAAGGGAATTTGGAAAGAGGGCGGTATTGCAAGACCGTCGGTCACTCTTGGGCTTACACTGGTCCTCCTCGTCCTCCTCGCACGCACGCGGCAGCCTGATGGCCAATGAGTACGCGGCCTCTTCTAGGGGCGAGCAGCAAAAAGGGGGCACGACACGTGCAGAGAGCCAACCGCCGTGCCATCAGGGGGGGCAACCACTTCCAGAATCCGCCGACCCCTTGCAGGTCTCGAAGCGTGTGAGACTGTTCCCCCCCATACCCCCCCCTCTGGGGACTCCAAACCGGAGATTTGACCCCCCCCCGAACCCCCCCCATGGCCCGGCGCGAGCGACTCACGGGGCTTTTCCGGGCCCAAGAGGGCCCAAAGACGAGCCAAGAAGGCCCCAAGGGGCCTCCAAGACGGCCCACGAGGGCCCCAAGACGCCAAACGAGCGCTCAAAGACGCCCAAGATGGCTCCAAGACGGGCCAAGAGGCCTCGAAGCTGCCCCAAGAAGCCTCCAAGAGGCCTCCCAAGAGGGCCCCAGCCAAAATCATTGATTTTTCATGTGTTTCTCAATGAATGTTGGGTTTTCGCGTTTTCCGCTTCCCGACGCCCCAAGACGGCCCCAGAGGCCCCGAGGACAGCCCCAAGACGGCCCAAGAGGCCCCCAAGATGGCCCCAAGACGGCCCAAGAGGGCCCCAAGACAGCCCAAGAGGCGCCCAATACAACCCAAGAGGGCCCCAAGACGGGCCCAAGAGGGCGCCAAGAGGGGGGAAAAAAACTCATTTCGAGCCCTCGGCCCCCAGACGCCCCAAGCATGCCCCAAGAGGCCCAAAACAGGCCCCAAGAGGCCCCAAAACTGCCCCCAAGAGGTCTCCAAAGTGTGGGCGGTACCATTTGAGGCATACGGACGACGCACCTCGCGTGGCACTTGGTCGGTACCACGTGAGGTCTCCGAGAGACCGACCACGAGATCCCAAAGCACACTCCAAAGGCCTCTGACTCACAACCCACGCACGGTGGCGGGATTGGCGGGACGGGCCTCAGGCCACTCGAGAAAAATCCCTCTCAGGACCCACGACAAGATCCTGAGTTGTCCTCGTCGTCTTCTTCCTCCTCCCCTCCTCCTCCTCCTCCTCCTCCTCCTCCTTCTCCTCCGTAGCCATTTTGGCTCAAGATGATTGGTTCCCCTGGGGACCGCACGGATACCGCTAGTCCGCGGCCAGACCACCGCTCGCCTTCACCGTGGGAGTTGGGCGCCCACACCCAGTCCTTTCCAGATCGCGCTGCCACGGCCCGCCGTGTGTGCTGCTGCCTGGCGTCGTGGAGATGCCACCGCCGCATTACCGTTCGGAGCAGGCGCTTCCTTGGTACTGCAAGAGCTGCTGCGGGCCCTCGGGGAGACCGTGGTGGAATCATGCAGAGGCGCGGCAGTGTGCGAAGTGCAAGCTGGGCAAGGGACTGGTCTTCCACAGCGTGCGCCAGCCCTCGGCCCCCTCCCAGCGGAAGAAGGGCAATCAGGGCGGCAGCGGCAACGGCTACTGGGACGACTCCGTCAAGGTGGCCAAGCTCAAGTCCGAGCTCGCCGAGGCCCGCAAGCGGCTTGCCGCTGTGCAGAGGCCGCCGCCTGGCGGGGAGGACGTGCAGATGGAGCCGGCCGCGGACGGAGACGGCCCCGAGTCCGTCGCCAAGGACAGGCTACGCGAGGTCGGCGACCTCATCGGCAAGCTCAAGGGCATTTCCGAGCCGTCGGTCGTGGCCACGCGCGACAAGCTGCTGGCAGAGCAGGCCGAGCTGCGTGCTAAAGTGGCGGAGTCCCGACCGCTCGGACAGCGCTTGCGCGAGATGGGTGCTCAGTTCACCAGGCTGCAGAAGCTGCGCGACGACCAGCAGACCAAGCTCGATGGGCTGCAGGCGCAGATGCGCGACCTGCAGGAGAAGGAACGGCTCACTCGGGACAAGCTGGCGGCCCTCGACGCTAGCATGGAGGAGCTGGACCAGGAGCGCAAGAGGCTTCAAGGGCAGGTTCCGACGCCTGGCGACAAGGCGTCGCTCGACGAGCCGATCAAGGGGGTTGGTGCCACGCTCGAGGGCCTCGGGATCTTGCTCCAGAGCCTGGGCGCCGATCACCAGCTGTCGGGCAGCCTCACGGCGAGCTTCCAGGAGCTGCAGAGGTTGCAGGAGGAGGAGGCGGCAAAGTTGGCTGCCCAGAGGGCGCAGGCTGATGCTGGGGCCGAGGCTGGTCCCGACGTCGAGCAGGCCGAGCGGCAGGACGGCGCGGCAGCGCCTCGCACTCCACAGCCATCTGCCTTCTCCGACGATCCTGAGTTCATGGAGGAAGTCGTTGCGGCTGGGGGCGAGAAGCACAGGCTGGAGGAGATCTTCATGCGTTGGGGTGCCAAGGTCAAGAAGCCCAGGCTTACCCCTGCCTAGCATGGCTCCACGGCGATGTTTTGCGTGTCTTGTGTGGTTCGTCCTCCTTTGTCGCACCATGGCTTCGGTTTCAAGTATCACCACCGTGAACGTGTCCTCGGGCGGCCCGCTCGTCGATTTCCTGCCCACGTGCTCGAGTTTATGCATCGCGGTGCAGGAACATCATGCCAAGGCCGAGGGCGATGCTTTGGCGAAGTTGCAGAATAAAGTAAGAGCTGCTGGGTACCATGGTATATGGGAGCCCGCCCTACCTGGGCAGGGAGTTGGCAGCAGAGGCGGGGTTGCGGTGCTGGCCCCGCTGCGGGTGGTCATCACCAAACCCCCAGGCCTGGACAGTCACGTGCTGCAGGAAGGCAGGATGATGGCGGCCCATGTCCACGCTGGGGTGAAGGGCGGCTTCGTCATGCTGTCGTGCTATTTCATTGTGGACGTCAAGCTGTCGCCCGAGAACCTGGCCATGCTGTACAAGCTGTACCAGTATGTCAGGTCGCTGGAGGCCATGGGCGTTCCGTGGATCGTAGGAGGCGACTTCAACATGGAGGTAGGCGAGCTCGGCCCGTTGTCCTGGCTCCAGTCGGCCAATGGCGTGGTGCTGGCGCCGAGAGAGCCGACTTGTCTTCAGAGCCTTCCTGGCCGCACCATTGACATGTTCATGGTTTCTTGCCGTTTGCTGCCTCGCGTTCGGCAACCAGTGGTCGTCGACGCGGAGACGTGGCCGCATCGACCAGTGACCATGGAGCTCTCCGCCACGGCTTTTGACGCGAAGGTCAGGAGGCTTGTCGAGCCACGCGGCTTTCGGAGGCCGCCTGCAGCGGGGTGCGCGAGGTCCCCCCCCGACTGGGACCCGATCCTGGCGATCATCCAGAGCGCGTCGGACAGCGAGGGCATCACCAGGGCCTGGGACGTCGTGCTCAGCGGCATCGAGTTCGAGCTGCGGGGCCGCTACGACTTCGTGAAGGACGTGGCAGGGTACTCCACGGTGCCAGGCCCCCCGACCTTCGAGCTGGCGAGTTTTCACCCTGTCGTGAAAGGTGCCTGGAGCAGGAGGTCGGCGGACACCCAGGCTTGGGCGCAGGCTGCGCGCTGGGCTCGTCACCTCAGGAGGGTTCGAGTGGCCTTGCAGAGCTTCGTGCTCCAGCTTCGCCCGCAGCAGGTCTTCGAGCTCGGCAGCGTCGGCGAGGCGCACGTCGACGGAGTGCCTGGCCTGGGCGATGGTGCACCCCCTGCTGCGGAGGTCGTCGGAGTGGCTGGTCTCTCCTCCGATGGTGGTCGGCCTCGGTCGAGAGCTCAGCGACACCAGCCCCCGCGACGTGCAGGCGAGGACCTATCGTGGGACGCCGTGCACTCCAAGGCGGCGCGCCACCTGCTGGAGTGCGAGAATTTCTTCCAGAGAATCTGGCGGAGGAAGGGAGTCTGGCCGCACCTGGACGCCGAGGCCGTCGGCTTCTTCTCGCGTGGCATACTTGCCTTAGCGCAGGCAGACTTCGAGCAGCAGGTCGACCGCATCCTGAGTATCTCCTCCGATGCTGAGGCCAAGCATGAGAAGGCCGTGATGCAGAGCTGGAGGCAGTGGGCGCAGGCAGCTTTTGTGGCTGGAGCCAAGGGAGCTCACCGTTTCATGAAGCCCAAGGCTCTCCAGGAGATCGTGGACGGAGGCAATGGGCTACAACATGGGTACGTACTGGCTGATCGGAAGCTTGAATATTGGGAAAGCTTCTGGGTGCGGCATGGCGGTGAGCTGGCTCGCCGACCTGTTGATGCTGACACTTGGGAGCAGCTGCCAAGGCTTGAGGCGGCCGACGTACTCAAGGCAATCCGTTGTTTCTCTTGGCAGACAGGCGTCGGGCAGATCAACATCGCGCCCAGGGCCATGGAGCACCTCTCCCACGGGGCGCTGACGGCCATGGCGCGCCTCTTCGAGCGGTGCGAGCACCTCCTGCTGTGGCCAGACGGCAGATTCCTCTCGAAGCTCGTGAGACTCCCCAAGCCAGGGGGTGGGGAGCGCCTGATTGTGCTGATGAACACGCTGGTCAGGATCTGGGGACGGGCGAGGCGGCCTGTCTCGGCAGCGTGGGAGAAGGCCCATGCGCTCCCAGAGGTCTGGGGCCACACTGGAGGCAAGTCGTCGAGTGATGCGGCCTTTGATTTGGCTCTCACCAAGGAGATGGCGACCCTGTGCGATGACGACGCCATCATTGTGCTGCTGGACATGCTCAAATGCTACGAGCTGGTCAGGCATGATGCCATTTTGTTGGAGTGCAGGGCCAATGGATATCCTATGCGAATGGCGTTCATGCTTGTGCAGATGTACCAGCAGCTGCGTTCGGTGTACTCGTATTCTTCGTATTCAGTGGCGCGCAGGGCGTATCAGGGCATCCTGGCAGGCTGCACCCACGCCACTACGCTTCTTATGGTGTTGTTGACTCGCAGCATTCGCCAGACGATGTCGGTCGCTCCTCAGGTTCAGCCCAAGGACTTGGTGGACGACGTCGCGCTGTGCTGGGTCGGCAACGACCCGAGCGGGGTGCGAGAAATGGCCATTGCCACTCGTGCGTTCTGCAGGGCTGTCCGGCCCCTCGGGCTGGTGCTGCAGATGGATAAGTCTGGGCACCTAACGACGTCCAGGCGCACCAGCTACCACTTTCAGAAGTATGCTAGGCTGCTGAAGATCGCTGGCAAGAGGCACATGCGGTATCTTGGCCACGACCTAGCGGGGTCGTCGGCCACAAGGGCCGTGCAGAAGGGACGCCTGAAGGCCATGCACGGCAAGAAGGCCAGCGTTCGAGCATTGCAGAAGGGAGCAGGACGACAGCGGGCGGCTCGGCTCTGGGCCACGGGTGTGCTGCCATCCGTGGGGCACGGAGCCACGGTCAGCGGCATCAGCGACACGGAGCTGCAGCAGATGAGGACCATGGCTGGCGTCTTCTGTGGCTACAAAGGGTCGGGCTCCCTGACGCTGTACCTGGCCGCGCAGCAGTGGAACTTCGACCCCATATTCCACGCTACCTTCAGCATCGTGGGGCAGTACGCGGCGTGGGTGTGGGATGGGCGTGTGACGCTCTCCCGACTGCAGCGGGCCTGGATGGGCTTGCGTGACTCCTGGGAAGCCCGCCACACTCACGTCACGTGGGCCAGTGCGCAGGGCCCGCTGTCGGCTTTGTGGTTGTCCCTCAGGAGAGTCAACTGGAACATGGCAAGTTCTACATCTTGGTTGACGATGAGGGCCTGCATATCAGTTTGCTGCAGTATTGTCCCAGTGAGGTGCTGTTTTTCCTGCGTCGCAGCCTCGACCGTTGGCAGAGCCATCGTATCCTCGACCAGCTGCCTGAGGCGCCCCCAGCCGATGGTGACGGCAGGCGGCAGCAGCATGTGTGGCTTCGTGCGCTTCGACTGGGACACGCTTCCTTGGCGCCTGGCCACAGAGGGGCTCTGGCCAAGCTGCAGTCCAACGGGTTCTGGTCGCCGCAGCGCCGCATGCAGGCTGGCTACGGCGGCGACGGTTCGTGCGAGTTCTGCGGGGAGGCCTGCTGCGACCTCGAGCATGAGATCTTCGGCTGCAAGGTATTGCATCAGCAGCAGGAGGACGAGGAGACGGAGCCGTACCCCGAGGAGGTGGCCAAGAGGAGGAAGGACATCCTGGAGGCAGCCCCGTGGCGCGACGGGGGCCAGGTGCAGGACTTCTCGGCCATCGACGTGCTATACGCGCTGCCCCTGAGGCCTGTTTTCAGGCCGCTGCCTGCACGTGCTCAGGCTGAGCGCGAGTGGGGGGCGATCGACATGCCGTGGCCGTCGAAGTTGTACGGGGACGGGTCCTGTCTTGAAAGTGATTTCCCTGAGGAACGGCGCTGTGGTTGGGCCGTCGTGGCACTGACCCGAGACCTGTGGCCATACAAAGCTCTGTTCGGGAGCCTGGGGGGCCCTATCCAGACGGTGCCCAGGGCCGAGCGCGTTGCTGGTCTCAAGGCCCTGCAGAGGGCCCAGAGGCCAGCCACGTACGTGACTGACCATTTACAGCTGCAGGTCGAGGGAATGGCCTGGGAGGGTCGTCATGCTTCTGCCAGAGCGCCTCACGCGTCCATCTGGCGGAGCATCCACGAGCTGTATAGAGGCGACCCTCTCAGGCCCGTGTTTGTTTGGACGAAGGCCCATCGGAGCATTTTTTCGGTAATATGTGGGCTGATGTTTTCGCCCGCGTGGCTGCGGCAGATTTCCTTGGATCCACCTCCGTGGTCAAGGCTCACAATTTTTCTCTGCTTCGGGCCCAGGACACGATGCGTTGTCTGGCCTGGGCTGCCGAGCGCGTGGCCCGCCTCTCCACCCCGATACTCCGTGCGCCTCCGAAGGCTGTCTTTCGGCCCCGCCGTCCGCGGCGGCCGACCGATCACGACTTTGTGGTCTTCGCTGGGGGAGCGATACGCTGTCGTGCCTGCTGGAGGCTTGCAGCGACGGCTTCGTCGTTGAAGTCTCTGGCCTCCCGTGCGTGCGACCCCCAGGAGGTCGGGCCAGGACACCAGGTCCAGGCCTTGGATCGAGTTTTGATCTGTGTAAAGTGCGGGGCGCACGCTGTGCGCCCCAATCGGCTGTCGGTCGGCCTGTCTCGAGCGTGCAAGAGGGCTGGGACGGGGTCGGCGGGAGCTGGGAGTGGGGGGGGCGGAGCCATCGCGTCGATGCTCGAGCAGGCTCGAAGGGGCCTGCATCCCAAGACGGGCGAGCCCCTCGAGCCGCTCGTCTTCTCGGACCTCGGGGAGCCTGCGATGCCGCAGCAGGCGCCCGAGCCCGAGGCACCTGCATAGTGGGCGGAAGTGCAGCGGGGGGCGCGGTGCGAGTGGGGACTGCCCGGCGTTGCGCCGTTAGTGACCCTCGCACCGTTGCTCCCCGGCCCCGCGCACGGCGCGGAGAGTGCCCTTTGTTGGACGAGGGTCTCTCTCGTCCCTTTCCTTTTCGAGGCGTGTTCGTGATTCACCTGCACGCTCTCGGCACTGTCCTCACTGTCCTCCTCCTCCTTCTCCTCCTCCTTCTCCTCCCCCGTCGTCTCCCCCTCCTGCTTTGTTCCTCCCTACTGTCCACAGCGTTCGCGCGCTGCCAAACGCGCTGCAGCGCCTTCGCGGAAGCCCCCCAGAACCTCCGAATCGGCCCCCAAGTGGCTTCAAGACTGCATTCCAGGGGCCCCCGAGAGGCGTGCCGCGAGGTCCCTATACACATACTTGAAGCCTCTAACCCATAACCCATGACCCAGAACTTTGTCTCCGTGTCCCCCTCCTCCTCCTCCCCGGCCTCCTCCATCCCCATACACATACCACAAGCCTCTACTCCGCAACCCATAACCGAGAGCCTCATCTCAGTGCCCCCTCCCCTCCTCTTCCTCCTCCCCCACCTCCTCGTCGCCCCCCTCCTCCTCTTCCTGCCCCGCTTCGCCCCACCCTCTTCGATGCTTCCCCCCCCCATTTTCCGCCTCACCCCCATCCTTCTCTCCCCGTCCTCCTTTTTCCCCCCAGCACGCGCGCCCGATTGGGCATCATTTGCATGTTTTGCAGTTTGGGGTGCCCTTCTTTGCGTCGCGCGGGACATTGTGCGGATCGGGGAACGCCGACTTCGGTAGTCTTCTCTTGCATGCGCCGCTGCACTGATACGCCTGGCAACTGCGCGCGGTGAACCCGAGTTTTGCGCAGTCTCCGCGCGCGACTTTTGGTTTGTAGCAATCGTTCAAGTCACGCGGAGCCAGCGCGAAGCCCATCTGGGCCCCGTTGTTGCTTTTCAGGTCAACTCTTTCGTCGGCTGCCTGTAGGGACAAAGCAGTGTGCTCCAGCGCTCCGCATGCATACGGGATGGCGTGCTCCTCGGTGGTGCGATCTAGTTGTTCTCGGAGTAACGCTCTGTCGGTCGACGCGAATGCGTTTGCACAGTCAAAGTTGCTCATGAGAAGCGATCCCCCTGCCTGTTCACATCTCCACTTCGTGGCCAGCAATACGAGCGCTGCATTTTCCCGTGACCTATGCGCTAGTCCTCCGTGTGCAGAGTGGGGTCGGACAATAGGCTACGCTCTTCTATGTATCCCACTGTGCCATGCCATGCCAGCTGCGCAGTATGCGTGCATGATGCGCTCCCCCGCTATTCCTATCTGATTGTTCGCTTTGTTTGCTGCAAAGCTGTGCGATCGTAGCATGTCTAGCGGCAGAGTCTGGCATTGTCTCAAGTGCTCCATAATATTCAGCAACATCTTCGGTGCTTCGCACTCTACTTCGTTAAAAAGAGGCATCCCCACTCCCGATAGTTCCGTTCTGCCAAACTGCCAGCGGGGGTCCTCAATAACTTCTTGCGCTGGCTCTCCCGCTGCTCGCTGGCGTGCTCCTACTGTTTCACCTGGGTTTCAACCTAACTTCTGCAGGATCTTTCTTCCTTTGGCTAGGATGAAGTGCGCGCTGTGCCTCTCAAGCTCCTCCTCGCCTTCCTCTTTCCCTGCTTCTCTAATCCCCGTAACCTCTCGTCTCTTTGTTTTCTCGGTTGGCCCAGGCAAAAAAATACGTGGCTCAATCAGCATCCGCGCGATTTCAACAGGGAGACCCCACTCTGGATATGCTCGTCGTTTTTTGCCTCCCTGCAGTGCGCTTTCATGGCCCAGCTATCTTTCTGCACTCTAATGTTTAGATCACCGTCCGAGGGGAGGAGTGGAAAACCACCACCGTGCAGCTCGCAGTCGTTCGCATAGTCCTGCCTAGTCTTTTCTCAATCGAGCGGGGTGCACGCTGGCCCTCCCGCATGCGGGTCGCGACCTAGCTCCTCTCTCCACTGCTCGCCTGACCAGTGACAACGGTGGCTGAAGTAGTACCCCTTCTTTGGCCCCCGCCCGTTCCGCCCATGCTCTACCCTGAGTCTATGCGCGTCAGCGAATCTGTTCTCCTTGTATGCCTCCCAGATCTCGCGAACGATACCTTCTCGCTCTGCAGCTACGTGTGCTTCCCCACGCTCATTCCTTCAGTGCTGCCGTCACTCGTTTTAGTTATTTCTCCACCTCTGTCATGCTAGCCTCTGTGCCATCCTCGCGTAGTCCTCTGTGCTGCCTCCTCTCCTCCAGTAGCTGCATCCTTCTCGTGCGCATCATGCTGCGTGTGCTGTCATTGCTGCGCGCGCCCTGCTTGAACGCGCCGTGCAACGCCGCGTTCACACACCCAACGTACTCTTTCCAGAAGAAATCAGGGGGCTTCTTAGAATACAGCTGCTCCCAGATACCTATAGTTACCTTTTTTTATCTGTTCAACTATCTTAGTGAACAGCTCTTCTCTTCTGTAGCCTTTCTGCAGGCACCTTATCGAGCACCCCCGATCTATCTTGTCGTTGTCACCTGTCGGGTACCCGTGGTTGGCGACTGACATCTCCACGTGTATACCTATCGGGATGTGGCCCCTGAACCTTCTATCTGGGATCATCTGGAGTCTTTTTGCTGCTCTATATAGGCAGCTGCACTGAGAGACAAGCGGGATGGCCCCGATAGGGACAGCCACGTGATCAATATGTGACTCTTGCCCCTTGGGGCCGTAGAAGGTGGGCCCATGCTCGTAGAAAGTAGTTACCACTGCCAGCCCGCTCTTGTAGCAGAACTCTCTGTATGCCCTACCATTCTCGTTCTCGCAACAAAGGTTATTTCCTCCTAGGGTCGCGCTTCTTGTCCTCTGCATGGTACCATCGTCGTCTCTATGTATTCCCAGTCCGCTATTCACGCCCCCTCCTATTATAATAGCTAATAGCACATCTCACCCCCAGTGCGTCCAACTGCTGGTCTATCCACTTAAATACCCTTTCTGCGACCAGTGTGTGCTTCGCATCACTCATCGGGGCGAGGTAGATACAGAAGGCCACGAAGTCAACTTCATTCGTCTGAATGCGAATGCCACCCACCCGCCCTCGTATTTGCACTGGAGGTACGTATACAGTGTGCAATGCTCGACTAGGTATCCGATTGTGTACCAAAATCGTGACCCCGCATGCGTCCGACACTAGCTTTCCCTTCCTCTTCCCAAAGTGTACTCCCCAGTGTCGCGCGTGTGCATGTTGCTGCGCTCCATGGTCGGGCTGTGCAACTTGGCATGTGCCAGATACAAGCACCACGTCCCACGATCCCAACTCGCTGGATATATCTTCATGCCTCTCGTGCGATGCAGACAACGGGTTGCATGTGCACACTTTCATAATTCTCTCCGTCAGTACAGCTGCCAGAAACCTCCCAACTCGTTTCATGCAAGCAGTAGGCCTCCTGCAAGAGGGGGAAGTGAGGTACAGTATCCTCGCTCCTGAAAGGGACGGTTCCCTGCTTTGGGGCGGGCTGCCCGCGCGCTGTGCACGTCTGAACCGGCAGCTGAGGAGGAGGAGGAGGAGGAGGAGGAGGAGGAGGGGGAGAAGGAGGAGAAGGGAGAGGAGGAGGAAGAGGAGGTGGGGAAGATAGCCGTGACCATTTTAAAAACTAGGTTTTCGACGATCACTCGCGAGATGACGGTAAGGCATGAAACAACATAAGGAACAAAAGAACAAATGATTTTAGAGTAGGTCCGCGAGACTGAAGCCGGGCATGCCCGTCTAGTTTTTTGACCTCCCTGTAGCTATTGGGGTTGGACTGCTGGGCATTCACATCGACCTTCCGTGGGTCAAGCTCCATGTCCTTGAGGGTCTGCCTGACCTGTATCAGATTCCTGTCCGGGGCCGGGCCTCCAGCAAACTTCTCACTGTCTGCTTGGTCCATGCCAGCTTCGTAAGCACAGGGGACTTGTCACCAGCTTTTCTGATGAGGCCGACCTGGTGATCGACAGTTACGTCGGACATGGCCTGAAACATAGCTTCAAGGGTGACTATATCGTCGATGCGATGTCAGGTGCCCACCTTGTTGGACACAAGAGTGAAATCACCATCTCCTCCAAACATAGCGCTGGCAGCCTTCAACCGAAAATGGCTAAGCCAATCGTCCATTTTGAAAATTCTCGTCGAACTCTGGCCCCTGGCACCCTTGGAACCCGCAACGCAACTCTCAGGACCCCCCTCAATGTGGAAGTTTCCGTCAATGAAACACAGGTTATACCTCCTCCTCCCCCTCCCTCTCCCCCTCCCTCTCCCCCTCCTCCTCCTTTTACTCCTTTTCCTCATGTTCATTTGTTGTTCCTCCTTTTCCTCCTTTCCCTCCTTTCCCTCCTCGTCCTCCTCCTCTTCCTCCTCCTCCTCCTTCTCCTCCTCCTCCTCTCCCTCTCCCTCCTCCTCCTCCTCCTCCTCCTCCTCCTCCTCTTCCTCCTCCTACCACTCCCTGTCCCTCTCGTACCCCATCTCCCTTGTCCATCTCCCTCTCGTTTACCTCTTCCCAGGAACAGCACACATCGAAGCGTTGAATCGCGTTGGATCGGCACGCGCATCGACTCTAGGGCTGCGTCGGCACGGGATCGATACCGAATCAGATGGGCCGCGCCGTGGTGCGCAACTGCGCCGTGGACGGTGCCGCATCGCTTCGTCGGACAGTGGAGGCCATGCTGGCCGAATTGGAGATCTATCCGCATCAATCGAGTCGACCTCCTCCTGTTTTTTCCCACCCATCCTGTGGTGTTGGGTCCTCGTTTTGAAGAGGCGGTCCCCGCGTTCTCCTCATCTTCCTCCTCCTCCCCCTCCTCTCTTCCGTCCGCATGCGTCCCGCACACCCAGTACAGCGTTTCGTGGCCCTCCTCCCTTCCCCACCCAATACAACGCTTCGTGGCCCCATAGGGAGCCCCACCGAAGGTCCCAATGCTACCGTCCGCATGCGTCCCGCACACCCAGTGCAACGTTTCGCGGCCCCATAGGGAGCTCCACCGAAGGTCCCAGTGCTACCGTCCGCATGCGTCCCGCACGCCCAGTACAGCGTTTCGTGGCCCCACAAGGAGCTCCACCGAAGGTCCCAACGCTACCGTCCGCATGCGTCCCGCACGCCCAGTACAGCGTTTCGTGGCCCTCCTCCCCCTCCTCCCTGCGTTTCACCCACCCAGTACAGCGCTTCGTGGCCCCATAGAGAGCCCCACCGAAGGTCCCAGTGCTACCGTCCGCATGCGTCCCGCACACCCAGTGCAGCGCTTCGTGGCCCCATAGGGAGCTCCACCGAAGGTCCCCGTGCTACCGTCCATATGCGTCCCGCACACCCAGTACAGCGTTTCGTGGCCCTCCTCCCCCTTCCTCCCTGCGTTTCACCCAGTACACGCTTCGTGGCCCCATAGGGAGCCCCACCGAAGGTCCCAATGCTACCGTCCGCGCGCGTCCCGCACACCCAGTACAGCGTTTCGTGGCCTCCTCCCTGCGTTTCACCCACCCAGTACAGCGTTTCGTGGCCCCATAGGGAGCCCCACCGAAGGTCCCAATGCTACCGTCCGCATGCGTCCCGCACACCCAGTACAGCGTTTCGTGGCCCCATAGGGAGCCCCACCGAAGGTCCCAGTGCTACCGTCCGCATGCGTCCCGCACACCCAGTACAGCGTTTCGTGGCCTTCCTCCCCCTCCTCCCTGCGTTTCACTCACCCAATACAGCGCTTCGTGACCCCATAGGGAGCCCCACCGAAGGTCCCAGTGCTACCGTCCGCATGCGTCCCGCACACCAATTAAAACGTTTCGTGGCCCTCCTCCCCCTCCTCCCTGCGTTTCACCCACCCAGTACAGCGCTTCGTGACCCCAAAGGGAGCCCCACCGAAGGTCCCAGTGCTACCGTCCGCATGCGTCCCGCACACCAATTAAAACGTTTCGTGGCCCCATAGGGAGCTCCACCGAAGGTCCCAGTGCTACCATCCGCATGCGTCCCGCACACCCAGTACAGCGTTTCGTGGCCCCCTAGGGAGCCCCACCGAAGGTCCCAGCGCTACAGTCCGCATGCGTCCCGCACACCCAGTACAGCGTTTCGTGGCCCCATAGGGGGCCCCATCCACGGTCCCAGTGCTACCATCCGCATGCGTCCCGCACACCCAGTACAGCGTTTCGTGGCCCCATAGGGAGCCCCACCGAAGGTCCCAGCGCTACAGTCCGCATGCGTCCCGCACACCCAGTACAGCGCTTCGTGGCCCCATAAGGAGCTCCACCGAAGGCCCCAGTGCCCCCGTCCGCATGCGTCCCGGAAGCCCAATTTGGCATTTTCACCCACCCAGTGCAGCGTTTCGTGGCCCCATAAGGGGCTCCACCCAAGGCCCCAGTGCCACCGTCCGCATGCGTCTGGGAAATGAAATTTGGCATTTTCACCCGCGCAGTGCAGCGTTTCGTGGCCCCATAGGGGGCTGCACCGAAGCCCCCAATGGGACCGTCCGCATGCAATTTGGCATTTTCACTCACTCAGTAGAGCGCTTCGTGGCCCCATAGGAAGCTCCACCGAAGCCCTCAATGGGACCGTCCGCATGCGTCCCGGAAACCGAATTCGGCACACCACCCACACAGTACAGCGTTCCCCTCCGCCCAGTGCAGCGCTTCGTGGCCCCATAGGGAGCTTCACCGAAGCAGATATTCACAATTACGGTACCCACAACTGCATATGGTTGGGACCTTCGCCAGGATAATTGGCTCCACGTCTGCTCCTGGCCCGCCTCGCCATCCTCCCCCCTGCCCCTCCCCCCCTGCCCCTCCGCCTCCCCCTCCCCGCCACCCTCCACTCCTGAGGGGCAGCGAGAGGGGGGACCCGCTCAGAGGGGGTCACATCGACCAGAAATCGGCAGGATACATCGCCGATAGATCCGCGTTCAGCCCCCGATGACACGTCCGCACGCTCCTGGGCAGGGTGGGCTATCAGGCCCACATCGGCATAGAATGGACGCTTGGGGGCTGATGCATCCCCCCCGTTGTCCCTGAACTCACCCTCCTCATCATGCAGGCCTGCCCTGAGGGATGGGTGGACGGAAGCGCCGAGAGCCCTCCAGTGAAGCAGCACCACCCTTACGATACATGGCGCAAGTCATTTCGCCAAGGATCTCCAGGTGGCTGCCACCACTGGATGCATCGCAGCCTTCCCATCGCTGGGCCCCCGCCATGGCCGCCGCGACGACCCCGACGGAGCCGACGCCGAAGGCGACGATGGCGACGCGGCCGACTCCGACGACAGCGGCGGCCGCCGACCCTGGTGCCGACTCCGACGGACGAGGACGACGAAGATGTCGGCTGGGCGCCTGCACCATCGCGGAGATCGCCTGCACGACGTTGCTCACGCCTTTGGGCTCCTGCGGGGGAGGGGGACGCGAGAATGGAGGCCTCTCGATTGGAAGTTGTCCGAGTAGATGGAGTCGGAGGGTTGCGCCGCATCGCCACCGCATCGCCGATGCGTCGGCGACGTCGGCGATGCATCGGCGACGCCAGCGTGGAGAACATCGGGCTCCGCATCGAACCGCATCGCTAGTGCATCGGCGATGCGGCGCGATCTCCTCCGATCCCATCTGCTCCGACCCCACCTGGGAGGCCGAGAGTTAGGTCGGGCGTGTCCCCCTACAGGCGGATTCTGGACGAGAGATGGACGGACAAAAAACACCCAAAACGTGCACCAACATGTAGCCGACACGTACTCAAGCCATCGCCCCCTCAGACCTCCTCCTTTGAATACTCCTCCTATGGAGGGACACGCCCTCCATGGGAGGAGTATTCAGAGGAGGAGGAGGTCTGAGGAGTATTCAGAGGAGGAGGTCTGAGGGTCTGAGTGGTTTTGGCTATCTTTGAGTGCTCCTCCTGTGGAGGGACACGCCCAACTCACGCCCGGGGAGAGCGCGGCTCCTCGCCACCGGCCCGAGGGGGCACCCGGAGAGGCCCGACGCTGGCCGGCCGAGGGATGGCACCCAGTGCCCCCTGACCTGGCGCCAGAGCGCGCCGACGTCGCGCCCAGACCTTTCCGCCTTTTCCTCCTGGGCATCCTGTTTCTCCTGGTCCTCCCTCTCCTCCCTCTCCTCCTGCTCCTCCTCTCCCTCCCGTTCCTCCTTTCCCTCCTTTCCTTTCCCTCCTTTCCCTCCTTTCCCTCCTGTTCCTCCTTTCCCTCCTTTCCTCCCTCCTTTCCCTCCTTTCCCTCCTCCTCCTCCTCCTCCTCCTTCTCCTCCTTCTCCTCCTGTTCCTCCTTTGCCTCCTCCTCCTCCTCCTCCTCCTCCTCCTCCTGATCTGGCGACGGAGCGCGTTGACGTCGCGTCAAGACCTTGGACGCCCCAAACAGGTACTCTGGGTTTCTCAACGAGCGTGGGGGGGTACCCCCCCGACGGGGGTCGACCTCGCCTCGTCGTCGCGCCGCGACGGGGGTCGGAGCGCCTCCGGCGCGCGGTGGCTGCCCGTGGCGGGGGTCGATGCGGGGCTGTCGGCGGGGGTGACGCCCCCCCCCGACGCTTGTCCCTGAGATCCGACGCAGCAAAAAGTTACAGCATCGTGAACATCCGCGCGACCGGAGCACCTTCCTGCGCCATTTTTCGGGCCGGACCGATCTGCGAGGGCCCCCGGACCCGAACAGAAAGGCAAAAACGCCCGGCTCGAAAAAATGGAGCCGCCAGAATCTCAAGGATTAAGAAACTCGGAGTGCGGAAAGAACGGGCACGATGCCCAACAACGACTGCCACGGGGCCTCGTCGCTGTTTTGGACGCTCGAGGTGGGCACGGAAAGAATGGGTACAGTGCCCAACAACAAATGTTGTCCCAAACCAACAGCGGCCGCTGTTGGTCGGGCGGCCTTCTGTCTCAAGTGGACACAGGCCGCGGCGGCGTGGACAGCGTGTCCTGTTCAAAATGAACAGGAACTGCTGTTGGGCATAGTACCCATTCTTTCCGTGCCCATCTCGTTCGTGCAGAGCTGTCAGGGAGGCGTCGTGGCCGAAGCTGTGCCCGAGGGCCTGCCCGAGTGCGACCGAGACCTGCGCCCAGAGCTTTCTCCGACCGCGACCGAGAGTTCCCGAGGTGTCTGGCTCGACACCAGTCAAGGGGCCCCAGGACACACAAATTAATACACACAAATAAAAGGATTCCCCATATTTTCCTATAATTTCTGGGCTTCTGTCTTCCCCCCCCCCCACTTCCCATATTTTCCTATATTTTCTGGGGAATCGAAGATTAATTGTGTCTGTGTGCTTGTTTTCCTCCTGAGTTTTTTCCGACGGCGACCGAGAGTTCCCGATGTGTCTGGCTCGACACCAAGACGATGTCCAATGTCGGTCACGATTTTCGGGGGAGCGAAAGGGGGGACAGCAAAGGGTAGGGTAGAGAATCAGCGCACGTAGCTGATTTGCCTGGCGCCTCCCGGCGCCAAAAGGCGCCCACGCATCGGGGAATGGGCCCGGCGGCGGGGCCGAAACCAGCTGCATGCAGCAGAGTTCGTAACCTTCCCCCTTCTCCCTATCGCCCCCCGAGATTTCGGCCCCACTACGGTAAACGTCGTGACTGCAAAAGTCGTTTGCAGCCATAACTTCGGGCACGATTTCGGTCACAGACTTTCTGTCGGTCCTCCTCCTCTTCGGCGAATGGGGGCTGGGTGCCACGACAAAACGTTGTCCAACACCCAGGGGGGGGCAGGCGGCCCTCTGTCTTAAAAAAGGACAGCGTCCATGGCGACACCGGCACCGAGCTTCGCCCGAAACGAATGAAAAAGGCAATCTCGATTCCGAATCTCGATTCCGAAACGAGAAAGAAGCCTCGTCCGAAACGAGCCGTCGTCCCCATTCCTTCAGTACCCAGCTCGACCGCACCAGAAGACGGGCCCCGCCGCGAATCCACGCACTCTTGAAGCAGAGAGCGGGGGCCATGACCAAGGCTGAGCACGGACATGACGTGCCGATCTTGGTCACCGTCGATCTTGGTCAGCACCGATTCGTGGAGAGACCTCGCGGATCGGCGACGGCCGGCATGGACCATGACCAAGATCGGCATCGACAAGATCCCGCGACATCTTGGTCATCGCCCCCGTGTTTCTTCCCTCGGACTTACAGTCAAAACGCATCATAAGGATGCGTGGTAAGGATGCAAGGGCATTGGAAGGCCATGTCGACACCTTTCGAGCGGTGCGCGGCTAGCGAAAGTGACCGAGGATGGGCCGATGGGAAATGATGCAAAGATAACCTTGGAAGATCGCTCCTAAGGAGGAGGAGGAGGAGGAGGAGGAAGATGAGGAGAAGGAAAGGAAGGAGGAGGAGGAGGAGACGGAGGAGGAGGTGGAGGAGGAGGAGGAGGAGGAGGAGGAGGAGGAGGAGGAGGAGGAGGAGGAGGAGGAGGAGGAGGAGGAGGAGGAGGAGGGAGGAGGGAGGAGGAGGAGGAGGAGGAGGGAGGAGGAGGAGGAGGAGAGGAGAAGGGAGAAGGGGGGAGGAGGAGGAGGAGAAGGAGGAGGAGGAGGAGGAGGAGGAGGAGGGGGAGGAAGAGGAGGAGGAGGAGGAGGAGGAGGAGGAGGAAGAGAAGACTAATGACGAGGCGGAGGGGGAGAAGGAAGACGAGGACGAAGACGAGGACGAGGACGATGATGACGATGCTGATGATGAGGAGGAGGAGGAGGAAGAGGAGGAGGACGAGGAGGAGGGGGAGGAGGTGGAGAAGGAGGAGGAGAAGGAGGAGGAGGAGGAGGTGGAGCAGGAGGAGAGGGAGAAGGAGGAGGGGGAGGAGGAGTAGGAGGAGGCCGAGGAGGAGGCGGAAGAAAAGAAGGAAGAGGAGGAGGAGAAAGAGAAGGGGGAGGAGAAGAAGGAGGAGGAGGAGGAGGAGCGGGAGGAGAGAAAGGGGAAGGAGGAGGAGGAGAAGGGAGAGACGGAGGAGGAGGAATAGGAAGAGGAGGAGAAAGAGGACCAGAGTAAACCCAAGAGTCATCAATGATGTTGGAATACGGCCTCCTCTTCAGATTCCCCCTCCACTGGAGGAAAACTGGCGGAAACGAGACGCGTTGAAAGAGAACTGTCTGACAACCCTGAAGCATGCCCAAACATTTTGGGACTTCAACGCCACGGATCCACCTGACTGTTTGCGTCATGACGATCATGAATCTTGCCAGAACGCCAGTCCTGGGATCTCAACACCGAGAATCATCGTAACTGTTACACCCTCGTAATTCTGAATATGTCCAAAACGTTCTTTCTGGTACGTTGATCATTCAGATAAAAACAATAATGAGCGTGGCGCTATGGCGAGAAACACATTTGGACGAACCGCCCTCAATCCGTAAAGCTCATGCAAGCCCTTGAAAAGAATACGCGCGGCGCTAAGACGAGAACCACCGTTTGAAAACGAGCCGCCCTCAATCCGTGAGACCCTAGCAATTTGTTGAATAAAAAACGCATGTGCGCGACGCTGAGGCGAGAACAGCCTTCAATCCGTGGAACTCAAGCAAGTGTTAACAACGAGTGTGCGCGGCGCCAGCGCGAGAGCTACATGTTGAAAACTGTTGGCAATGTTTTAAAGTCCCGAAGTCATAAATGGTAAAGACAACTCTGGCGAAACGCTCGGCCCGCCATTTCGACCGGCCTCGGAGTGCGACAGGGAGAAGCTACTTATAAGGAAAAGGAATGGAGGAGAAGGAGGACAGGGAGGAGGGGGAGGGGAGGGAGGAGGAGAGGAGGGGGAGGGGGAGGAGGAGGAGGAGGAGGAAGAGGAAAAGAGAGAGGAGGAGGGAGGAGGGGCAGGAGAGGAGGAGGAGGAGGAGGAGGAGAGAGGAGGAGGAGGCGGAGGAGGAGGGGGGAGGAGAAGGAGGAGGAGGAGGAGAGGAGGAGGAGAGGAGGAGGAGGAGGAGGAGGGAGGAGAGGAGGAGGAGGAGGAAGATGAGAGGAGGAGGAGGAGGAGGAGGAGGCCGTAGCGATTTTGGTTCTGGCATGGTTGGCCCCTCAGCCGCGGGCTCGACGGGCGCGCGCGGGGCTCGGCCAGATGGCGCGGGACGGCGCGGAGGGCGCGCCGAGACGGACGGCTCAAGCAAGAAAACAGTCAAGAGATTGGGCACGCGCGTCGGCTCGGGGGCGTCCACGAGGGGGGCGGGCAAGGGGGGGGGCGCGAATCATGGCCGACGGCAAATGCGCGGCCCAGGTGGGGGCCGGGGACGTATTGAAATTCGCCGGCCCAACGGGCCAGAGGCGTGCTAAGATCTCCGGTAACTGGTTGACAATATTTCTAGCTCGCGCGCGCGGGGCGGCCCTTGGGTGTCCCCGGCGCAAAATATCCCGACCGCAGCCCGACCAAGTCTACCCAGAGATGGTTTTGAGGGCCTTTTTTCGACGCCTCCTCCTCCTCCTCCTCCGCCTCCTTCTCCTCCTCCTCCTCCTCCTCCTCCTCCTCCTCGTCCTCCTCCTCCTCTTCCTCCTCTCCATCCCTCCCCCTCTCAGGTGTTGCTAGAAGTGGTTCTGGCCCAAGGTGTCCCCAGGTAGAAGTGGTTCTGGCCCTCGAGCGCTCTATGGGGCCTCTTTGAAGCCTCTTGGGGACCTCTTTGGGGCCTCCTAGGGGCCTCTTGGGGGCCTCTTGGGGGTCTGTTGGGGCTCCTTGGCGGCGTCTTGGGACCCCCTTGGGCCTCTTGGGGGGCTCTTGGAGGCCTCTTGGGGCGGGGTAGTCGAGCGCACCCCCCTCGGAGGCCACGATCCTCGTGAGGGGAGGAGGGGCAGGAGGAGGAGGAGGAGAAGAGGAGGAGAGGAGGAGGCGAAGGAGGAGGAGGGGGAGGAGGAGGAGGAGGAGGAGGAGGAGGAGGAGGAGGAGGAGGGAGGAGGATGAGGAGAAGGAGGAAGAGAGGAGGAGGAGGAGGAAAAAGGAGGAGGAGGAGGAGGAGGAGGGATAGGCGGAGGAGGAGGAGGAGAAGAAGAAGGAGGAGGACGACGACGAGGACGAGGAGAAGGAGGGGGAAGGGGGAGGAGGAGGAGGAGGAGAAGGAGGAGGAGGAGGAGGAGGGGATCAGTAGGGGCTCTGTATCGGCACTTAAAGGAAAATAATGCTCACGATACGGACGAGTTTATCACGGAAGAAGGTCTGTCTTCATCCCTCCCAGGCTTCATGGACCAGCAGCTCACCATGTGGAGCAAAAAATGGGCAGCTTCAGAGGACCCTATCCCAGAGCCCGTTTGGCTAGCCCAGAGACGCCCCATTCCAATTCCCCCTGCAGCAGACCCTGGAGTCCTGAGAGCCATAGCTCGGAAGTTCAAGGAGCGCACGTGCCAACCCGACGGGTTTCACCCTCGGCACTTTTGGAATGCTCTCGATCGAAGGTCTGCACGTTATGAGTCTTTTGTTCCAGATCATGGATATGATATTCAACGGCCCCACGGGTATGCGCCAAATCCAGCTTTTACTGGCTAGAAAGCACAAGGGGCCAGGAAGACGTTGTATTGCATTATTTTCAGGCATGCTACGCATTAAGGGCAAGTTAGCAGCTTCGGAGTGCAAGGAATGGGAACGTCAGCGCGGTATGGGAGGGGAGTTTTCAGCCACGCAGGGTAGGTCACCCGGAGACGCAGTATGGAGGCAGAGTGTTAGGGCAGAGCTTCAGGCAGGTAAGGGACTTCACTACCTCCAGCTGTTGTGGGATATTTCTGCCTACTACGAACACCTGGACCATCACATAATGTACGACCAGGCGAGCTTCACCTGCTATCCTTTGCATATAGTGTTGTTTAATATTCAGATATATAGGTGGCCCCGCCGATTGATGTTAGACGGGTCAATATCAAGCCCTGCTTGCCCAGATCGAGGAATCACAGCAGGAGGATCCTCGGCGACCTACGAAGCCAAATCCTACATGATGCCCATCATGACTCAGGCATTATACCCAGATCAGGACGGGCTCTCGGCATGCATACACATTGATTATTTGAATCTTTGTGCTTGGGGAGAAGGTGTCAGTTGGGTAGTGGAGTCTCTGGCGGATCTGGCACTCAAGATGACCGAGGGCCTCCACGCCCTCAGCTTAAGCCTGTCCATCCCTAAGGTGAACATGGTAGCCAGCTCAGATAAGCTCTTGGAAGCAGCCAAGGCAGTCTTGAAGGAGCTGGGAGGTTCGAATGTTCCAGCAGCGATTAATCTTGGTATATATTTTTACTGCGGGACAACATGCGCGTGTACCAGGAGCCAGGGCCCAAAGACGTAAAAGATGGATCAAATTGAGGGCCAGGGTCAAGAAAATCCAGTCCCTTCGCTTGAAGGGCAAAACGAAGCCCCGAAAAGGCAGATTTTTCACAGTCGGAGGCCGCTCCACCATCTCATATGGGGCGGGGGTCCAAGGTTTTACTCCCCATGAGGTCAGTTCCCTTCGCAAGCTAGGAGCGGTTGCCTCAGGACGTTACACCAAGTCGGCCAACAACGCGCTCTGGTGGATCACAGTCCCAGACAAAGATCAAATAAAGCTTATGTCTCAAGTTATGGAAAGATACTGTATTGAATGGTGGAATGCTTCATCCACCCGACCTGAGCTGCGCGCGCACCGTTACCTTTTAAGCATCAAAGAACTTAGAGCAGCTCACCAAGCGGCCGTGCAGTCTTTGGTCACTTCCACTAAGCGTAGCTGGTTAGCCAAAGCACGTGGCCCAATGTCTCAGATGCTCATGTGGGTCGCAGAGGTCGGTTGGACCATGCCAAACGCAACAGCCTTCTGCGACACCAATGGCCGAAGGTGGGACATTTTAAAAATTCCACCTAGGCGTGTAGCAAACCATATGGCAACGCAGTATACGCAGAAGTTGGTTCACGATTATGTTAGGGCCAAGTGTGCGCCAGAAGCCCCCGTAGCCTCGGAAGGCTTATGGGCTGAACAGTTTTAAAGGCCCTTAGCAGCAATAAAATGACCCGCTCAGACGCAGCAACTGCCAGGCATGTCTTCTGTGGTACGCTCCACGGGAGACAGGTTAAAAGCTCGGGGCTTTAAGGAAGTAGGACCATGCACATACTGCGGTGCTGTTGACACTACCTTTCATCGCATATGGGAGTGCCCACATGGAGCCCCAATGCGAGATGCATATTTATCGGAATATGTAGAAGCAGCTATAGCCGCAGGTCCAAATGACTTAATGGTTTCGCGCTTATGGGCTGTGAGGCCCAACTCGCAGGTGTGCCCACCTTGTGGAGATTGGAACCTCCAATACTTTGCAGGAGCAGCAGATGGTGGGCCAGAACCGTGTAGCCGCGAACAGTTTGGCCTATTCGAAGCTTCAAGGCCAATCTACACCGACGGCTCTTGCATTCATCCTACCCATCCCTTCCTCTCTCGCGCAGGCTGCGCGGCAGTCCAGCTCGACGATCCGGGTGGGCTCCTAAAAGCCCTTAGGAACCCGCTGCCAGATCTGCCCCCGTAGACCTCAGGCCATGCTGAACATGCAGCGGTGCACCTTGCGGTCCAGCACTCGGCCTGGCCCCGAAGTTCCCCTTGTGTCATTGATTACGCAGCGCTGCTCAAAGGGCAGCGCTCATCTCATGCAGCCTTGACAGGTACTAATGGCTTCGCAGACCACTGGAGAGGCATAGGGGAAGCAACTCCAGTAGGCCAGTGTCCCGTTCTAGAAAAGACCAAGGCCCATCGCGCGTTTGAGGAGGCAGAGAGCAATGCAGACCTTCAGCATTTATTAGGCAACAAGGCAGTTGATTGGCATGCTAACCAAGCGGCAGCTTTGCATGCTGCCAGCCCCGATGAGGCAAACACCGCCATAGCGGCCGCTGAAGGTCACCGAGAACTAATTATTGGCACGGCCAAGGTTTTAGGCCAGTGGCCCAAAGCTCGCGAACTCTGGGACAAACTCTTTAAAGCAGCCCCTGACAGGAAGGATCGCCCATTTATACAGTGCCATACCCCTGTATGACATGACAAATATTTTAGATGCAGCACCTGTTTTCGAAAGGTCAGCCCGTGCACGGAGTTCACGTGCCAAGGTCTAAATGCGGCTAACCAAAAGTTGTTCGATGGCCAACATGGTTTAGACCGCGTGCTGCATGCAGCCATAATTGACGGCTCGCAAGTGCCCAGTATATTCTGTATTAAATGTGGCCGCTTCTTAATGTGTAAGTCGACCAAGCTAGATCAGGTAAGCTGCCCCAGGCCCAGAACGCCTACTTCTGAGCTGCGTAAGCTCCTCAAAGGCCAGGTCCCTGGATCGTCGGGGACCTTCTCCCACGCTTTCCTCATAGCTCAGTTGGTACGTTCTATACAGCAGCAAGACAGTTAATAGCTGCCAATCAATTCTAGTCAGGGGATTGGGAGGTATGTCAGCAGCAGCAGCAGGGGGGGATGCAATGTATAGGCTCCAAGTGTTTCAGGCCTGTGCGTACTTGTTCTCAGTTTCGGCCCGTCTGCAATGGACTATGTACCCTGTGAACACCACCGAGTCTGTGGCGGATGGTTGCGCCGAGACGGGCTTGAGCAGGAACCTTGGGTCAATTGTCATCGCCTCCGCGATGACAATTGACCCTCCGTTCTCAGGACATATACCCCACACCGTCCAGTGCATCCGCCTCCGCAAGCAGTGAGCGGACGCCCCGCCAGGTTTGTCGCGAAGCCCGTCCTGGCCCCCACCCCCCAAAACGCGGCCTGCTCCCAAAGAGGAGGAGGACAAGGCCACGAGGCCCAGGCCAAGTACGGCCTTCGATGATGTGGCGTCCCTTCATCAGCGCGCTTTAAGAGCCGAGGAGGAGGCAACTCAGCTCCGCCAGCAGCTAGCCACGGTCAGGGCGGAGCGGGATGCGCTCGCCAACGGGCTGGATCGTGCGCTGGCTGCCAGCATCCCGCTCCCCGACGAGGGGCTGGGGGAAGAGGCAGGCAGCGATGAAGGGTTCTAGGCTATCCCCCTCGTAAGCCCAGCGGCCCAGTCCAGGGGTCACATTAGTAGTTGCAGTTGCAAGGCAGTATAAAAGGCTGGGCTTACATAGAGGGCGTTTAAATTTATAGGCCTCTGGTGGAGGAGGAGTGGAGGGTTTCGAGTATTAGCGTGCGTGTGTGTGTGTGTGTGTGTGTGTGTGTGTGTGTGTGTGTGTGTGTGTGTGTGTGTGTGTGTGTGTGTGTGCGTGCGTGCGTGCGTGAGTGCGTGCGTGCGTGCGTGCGTGCGTGCGTGCGTGCGTGCGTGCGTGCGTGCGTGCGTGCGTGCGTGCGTGCGTGCGTGCGTGCGTGCGTGCGTGTGTGTGTGTGTGTGTGTGTGTGTGTGTGTGTGTGTGTGTGTGTGTGTGTGTGTGTGTGTGTGTGTGTGTGTGTGTGTGTGTGTGTGTGTGTTGGGCCCACGGCTCCTCTGCGTGGTGTGCACTGGCGGAGGAGGAGCTCGTCACCCACCCCCTCTTGGCGTCCCTCGCCACCGCCTTCCCTCCGCAACCTCTCGCTCGCTCAGGCTCTCCTCGCTCGGCCCGCGCCCCACTTGTCCTCGGAATGAGTGCAGGCTCGGCCGATGGAAGCCGCATCCAGGACCCCCCAGTCGGCAAGGATGTGGAGCTCCGCGAGGAGGTTGTGCTGAAGCGTCTGAATGAGGGCCTCAAGAAGGCACACCGTGAGCTTTCCTCGGTTTTGCGAATGTTGGCTGGCCTGGTCCACCAGGCCCAAGAGGCAACTCAGAGTATGCACCGTCTCATGGGTGAGGACCCGCCTGCAGAGGGCACAGACCCTTCTCTCGCAGAGGTGGAGAGAACCTTGTACAGGCTCAACGCCCATATTGAAGTGGCCAATGACACCCGCCTGATGCTTTTGAACAGGCTCGAGGGTATGGAGGCTGCCCTCCGCAGTGGCACCCTCTAGGCATTGGCCTCATGCTCCCCTTCCCTCCCTCGTTCATATTTCTCATCATTACTTTTACCCTCCTCCCCTCCTTCCCGCTTTTGGGGTCCTTGCGGCTGGGTAGTGATTCGTCTCAGGCCAGTGCTGGACTAGTGGACGGTGGGGAGATGAGGAGGTGTTTGAAGCGGGGGGGGGGAGCGAGCGAGAGAGAGAGAGCGCCGCCCGACGTGCTGTCGTCGAAGTACGGCCAGCGCGGGGAGATGTTCGCTCAGGCGCGCCGCCCAGGCGCCGAGGAAGGGACGCCTCTTTCCCCTTCCTCTTTCCCTTTTTAGGGGTAGGCTGTGCTCGCACGACCTGCCCCTCTTGCAGAAACCACAGAAACCACAGAGGAGGAGAAGGAGGAGGAAGAGGACGACGACGAAGGGGAGCAGGCGGAGAAGGAGGAGGAGAAGGAGGGAGAGGAGGAAGAGAAGAATAATGAAGAGGCGGAGGAGGAGGAGGAGAAGGAAAACGAGGACGAAAACGAAGACGAGGACCACGATGATGATGATGAGGAGGAGGAGGAAGAGAAGGAGGAGGAGGACGAGGAGGAGGAGGGGGAGGAGAAGGAGGAGGAGGTGGAGCAGGAGGGAAGGAGAAGGAGGAGGGGCAGGAGGAGGACAAGAAGAGGAGGCGGATCAAAAGAAGGAAGAGGAGGAAGAGGAGGAGGAGGGGGAGGACAGGGAGGGGAAGGAGGAGGAGAAGGGAGAGACGGAGGAGGAATAGGAAGAGGAGGAGAAAGAGGACCATAATAAACCCAAGAGTCATCAATGATGTTGGAATACAGCCTCCTTTCCAGCTTCCCCTTGCGCAGGCACGTACAACGGTTGATTTCCACTGAAGGAACTGGCGGAAACGAGACGCGTTGGAAGACAACTGTCTGACAACCCTGAAGAATGCCAAACATTTTGGGACTCCAACGCCACGGATCCACCTGACTGTTTGCGTCTTGACGATCGTGAATTTTGCCAGAACGCCATTCCTGGGATCTCAACACAGAGAATCATCGTAACTGTTACACCCTCATATTTCGGAATAGGTCCAACGCGTTATTTCTGATACGTTGATCATGGAAATAAAACAAGAATGCGCATGGCGCTATGGCGAGAAACACATTTGGACGAACCGCCCTCAATCCGTAAAGCTCATGCAAACCCTTGAAAAGAATACGCGCGGCGCTAAAACGAGAACCACCGTTTGAAAACGAGCCGCCCTCAATCCGTGAGACCGTGCAGTTTGTTGAATAAAAAACGCATGTGCGCGACGCTAAAGCGAGAACAGCCTTCAATCCGTGGAACCCAGGCAAATGTTAACAACGACTGTGCGCGGCGCTAGCGCGAGAGCTACATGTTGAAAGCTGTTGCCAATGTTTTTTAAGTTTCGAAGTCATACATGGCAAGGAGAACTCTGGCGAAACGCTCGGCCCGCCATTTCGACCGGCCTCGGAGTGCGACAAGGAGAAGCTACGTATAAGGAAAATAAATGGAGGAGGAGGACAGGGAGGAGGGGGAGGGGGAGGAGGAGGAGGAGAGGAGGGGGAGGAGGAGGGAGGAGAGGAGGAGGAGGAGGAGGAGGAGGAGAACATGAGAGGAGGAGGAGGAGGAGGAGGAGGAGGAGGAGGAGGAGGGAGGAGGAGGAGGAGGAGGAGGAGGAGGAGGAGGGGCAGGGGGAGGAGGAGAGGGGGAGGCGGAGGAGGAGGATGGGGGGAGGAGAAGGAGGAGGAGGAGGAGGAGGAGGAGGAGGAGGAGGGAAGAGGAGGAGGAGGAGGAGGAGGAGGAGGAGGAGGAGAAGAGGAGGAGAGGAGGAGGAGGAGGAAGATGATGATGAGGAGGAGGCCGTAGCGATTTTGGTTCTGGCATGGTTGGCCCCTCAGCCGCGGGCTCGACGGGCGCGCGCGGGGCTCGGCCAGATGGCGCGGGACGGCGCGGAGGGCGCACAGAGACGGACGGCTCAAGCAAGAAAACAGTCCAGAGATTGGGCACGCGCGTCGGCTCGGGGGCGTCCACGAGGGGGGCGGGCAAGGGGGGGGGCGCGAATCATGGCCGACGGCAAATGCGCGGCCCAGGGGGGGGCCGGGGACGTATTGAAATTCGCCGGCCCAACGGGCCAGAGGCGTACTAAGATCTCCGGTAACTGGTTGACGCGCGCGGGGCGGCCCTTGGGGGTCCCCCGGCGAAAAAATACCCCGACCGCAGCCCGACCAAGTCTACCCAGAGATGGTTTTGAGGCCCTCTATTCGACACCCCATCACGAGGATCGTGGCCTCCGAGGGGGGCGCGCTCGACTACCCCGCCCCAAGAGGCCTCCAAGAGCCCCCCAAGAGGCCCAAGGGCGCCCCGAGACGCCGCCAAGGAGCCCCAAAAGACCCCCAAGAGGCCCCCAAGAGGCCCCTCGGAGGCCCCTCGGAGGCCCCCAAGAGGCTTCAAATAGGCCCCATAAAGTGCTCGAGGGCCAGCGGAATGAGCGAAGCGATTAAATAAGAAGAGGCACCATGAAATCTGGGGAAATATCGTGGCCCCTGCCATGATACCTCCCCCCCAGTCATCGCCCCCCTCCTGGCCGCCCCCGATTGGCGGACGGGGCGATCGTACGCCTCGCCAGCGCTCTCGACTGCTTGCGGCCCGAGCACGAGCAGCTCTTCGCCGCCTTCTCTCTTCTCGTCGGCAACGGGGAGGAGACTCTGGAGACTCTGCTGGATCGCGTAGCGATATGATTACACCACCTGCGCAAGGTACGAAAAGCCTACGAAGTGGCCATGGAAGGTGGGCACCGCGCCCCAGAACTGGTAGACAGGACCGAGAAGCACGGTGGTATACGGATACCTCACATGGTTGCCTCACTTCAAGTACAGAAAGCCGCGTGCAGAAGCTTCGCCCCCTCCCTCTAGACAGCCAGAAAACGGAACGCGGATGGACATAATAGAACAACATAAGATAAGTGTCGCAAGAGCGTGGAATAACCAAATCCACTGAGGATATCATATGCATTTGCAAGATTGCTCCCCTTTGTTCTGTTGTCGGGCAGCAGTGGGCCAGTCTATCACAACCGTACCACTGGGAATGTAAGAGGTTGACGGCCCGCCACGATGGGCATCAGCATCGCGTAGAAGTCCCGCAAGGGCTTCGCAGGACTCCAGCTTGGAGGAGCCGCCACGGCGGCCCTCTCGGTCGGCACCTGCCGCTGTTCGGTAGTGCCCTCAACAGCAGGGTATGTGAGCCAGGCGCAAGATACACGAGCACGAGCTTCCCACCTCGCTGCTCCTGCTGAGCGGCGCTCGGCCGAAGCGTCCGAGGGGTCTTGATGATCAGTGCCCCTTTCGCCTGCGCGGCACGCGGCCACGGCATCCGAAAGGTCTTGTGGATCGGTGCCCCCTGCCCCGTCGGCATTATGGGAAACTCCTATGGCCTGATTTGATTTCTCGGAAATACATGTCCGTGCGTTGACCACCCAATCTGGCAATCGGAGTTGGCGTCTCCTGCACCCTGGGAAAAGAAGTGCACCGCAGGTGCATAGCGCACAGGTGACGTCGGACTGTGACTTCGCCTCATTCGCGTCGTGATCCCATAGATCGTAGATGATCACGTCGGGTTCCAGCTTCGCCCTCCCTCATCTCACACACGTTGGCTAGGTTAGGAACGTCGGGCTCCAGCTCCGCCACACGCTGCTCGCAATGAGGTGTCCGGAAGCACCCACGCGGGGCTCCAACTTCGCCTTCCCTCTTCTCGCACACGCTGGCTGGATCAAGGCCAAGGCTAGCAATGTCGGGCTCCAACTTCGTCGCCCTTTCCGCCATCTCGCACACGTTGGTTGGATCAAGGGCTAGGCTAATAGCGTCGGGCTCCAACCTCGCCACACGCTTCTCGCAGTGGGGTGTCTGGGATGGCGTCGAATACGCCGTGCAAGGTTCAATGGCGACGTCAGGCTGCGACTTCGCCTCGTGCGTGCCCTGATCCCTGACTCGCAGATGATCACGTCGGGCTCCAACTTCGCCTTCTGTCATCCCGCCCACGTTGGCTGGATCAGGTGCGAAAGTCACTGGCGACGTCGGACTGTGACTTCGCCCCAAGAATGCCCTGATACCAGAATCGTAGATGATCACATTGGGCTCAAAATTCGCATTCCCTCTTTTCGCACACGTTGGCTGGAACAGGGGCTTGGCTTGTAGAGTTGGGCTCCAACTTCGCCTCGCGCATCTCGCAAGGACGTGTCGGTTGCAGCTTGTAGCCACTGCTCTTCCAGCCCCCACGTCCATGCCATGCTCTCTGGAGGCTGTCACTGTGTGGTATGCTGCATCTTGCGGAGCTGCTCCACCTCGCGGGTCAGGCGGTGGATGGCTTGCTCAGCCGACCACTGTGCCCATACCCGCCGGGCTTGGCGCTCTCGCGGGGTGAGCCTTGGGCGCCACTCTTCGGCACACACCCCGTAGCACAACTAAGCTCCAGTGTTTGTTGATGTCAAAAGCGGTCGAACATGCGACACCCGCGACAGAATCCCTCAAGCACCGCGGGGAGGTCCTGGAGCAGGCCTGGGCAAGGAAGCCTGAACAGACACTGCTTGAGTCGGCAACGAGGAGGAGGAGGAGGAGGAGGAGGAGGAGGAGGAGGAGGAGGAGGAGGAGGAGGAGGGGGAGGGGGAGCAGGAGGAGGGGGAGGCTCGGCGGGTGCAGGGGGTGCTCCCGGCGCTTGCCGCGCTGGTGGAGGCGCGAAGCCCCGCTGGCTGGACGTGGCGAGGCGCAGCGCTGCGCCACACGCTGAGGCCGACATCTGCTGCGCCTCGGCGGCGCCCGGCGACCTGCGCAAGGCCAGGCGGGGACGCCGCTGGGAGGCGCGGCGCGGCAGCCCGGTGTCGCCTTTCCCTCCAGTAGGCTTTCACATCTTCGCCGGTGCGGGCTTCTGGAACCTCGGGGCGCGCGTGGAGGCTGACGAGTCCGTCCCTCCCGATGGTGGTGGCCTCGTCCATGCTGGTCACATGCTGCAGGAGGTGCTGCTGGCGATGGTGCCGAGGACAACGAGGAGGAGGAGACTGTTGAGATCAGCTGCGCCGACAGACTCGACGACAAGCATATTGACGGGTCGCTGCGGGCGCTGGCTGTGACGCCCGTATTCGGGGCCCACCCCCGCGACACGGAGTATGCTGAGGGTGGTCTTGAGGCCCCTGGGGCTGGAGCAGCTGCGGCCACGCTGGAAATGCTGGCTGACACGAGAGTCTCGCCCGAACTGGAGCCCAGACTTCCCCTGCCGCTGAACAGCGAGGAGGTGGAGATGGAGCTGGTGCAGGCGAAACTGGAGCCCGACTCTGTGAGCAGCAGGAGGTCAAGGGCTCCGAGAAGCAAAAGGCTGCATTCGGTTTTTCCCGAGATGGAAAAAAAGTGCCCTGATTTTTTTCCTGGACGACGTGTGGTTCGCGGATTTGCGTCCCTGGAGGACGCGCGGACGTTCTGGACATAGGCACGCATGAGGTACAGGCAAGCCAAGAGACGGAGGTAACGGCTTCACCATCTTCGTTTCTCGCTTCCCTTGGTCGGAACATCGTGGCACTCCATCGCAGGTGCTGCTCACAGGGTCACGTGCTGGCGAGTGAGGTGAATGACGACGACGACGACCTTCCCACAATTTGCACGACCTGCCAGAGCACCATCCCGTTCGGAAACCAGCGCTTCTTATGCGACAGCGTGGTTTGCAAAGACCAATGTTGTAGGAAATGTGTTCATCCTGAACTCCGCGAGCAAGGTCCATGAGAGAAGTTTCTGCGACGGAGTCAGGCGTTGTTCTGTATGCTTTCGTAGTTGTCCCCTGTTTGCGGTCGGTTTTCTCGGATGCAGTGTTTCGATGACCCCTCAGAGAAGCGTTCACGTCATGCTTTGTGAGTGGCTTGTAGCATCTGGATCTGTTTTCGCGGACCAGCGTGGGGCGGGCAGGTGGCTGTAGGATGGATGCACGGATTCTGTCTTTCTCCTGCACCAGCAACGAGGACGGGCAGGCCACAGCCGTCCTGTTCGTGCTCTACTGAGCGGGAGCCCTAGTCAGTGAACCGGCAATTACGATAGGTAAGTGGTAAGAGGATGAGGAGGAGGAAGAGGAGAATGAGGGGGAGGAGGAAGAGGAGGAGGAAGAGGAGGAGGAGGAGGAGGAGGAAGAGGGGGAGGAGGAGGAAGTGGATGATGATGATGATGATGATGATGATGATGATGATGATGATGATGATGATGATGCTGACGACGACCATGATGATGACGACGATGATGATGACTATGACTATGACGATGACGATACCGATGATGATGATGCTGATGCTGAGGATGATGATGATGATGATGATGATGGTGATGATGATGATGGTGATGATGATGATGCTGATGCTGATGATGATGATGATGATGATGATGATGATGATGATGATGGTGCTGATGGAGATGATGATGATGCTGCTGCTGATGATGAAGAGGCGCTAGAAGAGGAGGAAGAGGAGGAAAAGGAGGAGGAGGAGGGGGATGAAAAGGAGGAGGAGGAGGAAGACCCAGAGGAGAGCGAGAGGACGAGGGCGCGGCGCAGCGCCGGCGGCTGGGGCACACAAGGGGAGGGGCAGTGCGCCTGCAGCATCGCCGCGCCGTGCTTCGACAGAAGGTTGACCGCGCGCTCCTGGTGGCGGGGGGCGCCCGTGCTGCCCTCACCCCGCTGCTCCAGTCAAGGGCGAAGAAGACGAGAAGTCCATTTTGTTGAATCGCCGCCGCCGCCGCGTCGCCGCCGCCGCCGCCGCCCCCGTCGTCGTGGTCGTCGTCGTCGTCGTTTTCGTCATCGTCGTCGTCGTCGTCGTCGTCGTGGTCGCCGTCGTCCTCCCTCGCGGTCGCCATTGTCGCCGCCACAGGCGTCGGCGCCGCGGTCGTTTCCGTCGCCACCGCGGCCGCCGCCAAAGTCGAAGCAACGCGCGGCCCCTGGGGGTCGAGGATGGATGATCCACGACGCGGCGTCTCGACTCGGTGCCATGCCTGGGCTGCGATGCCGGCGAGCAGCTCGCGGCCGAATGGTAGCACTAAGAAGGCCTGCGCTAAGATCTATCATACGACTACGACTACGACTAACAATAAACATAGAAAGTGACATTACGGTTGGTATGTATCAAACTGATACGAATAAAGACCATGCCATTGATAATACGGATACCAATGCAGACAATGATATCACTGATAACACGAAAAAACACAATAAACATGGCAATGCGAATACTAAGGATAACAGAGTACGAATAATAACAACAATACAACTGCACATGCTAATAAGGGTGCGAATGCTAATACTATGGGTAACGATGATTATACGAAGAATATCAATACTACTAATGACAACACAGGTATGAGTAATGCTAATGAGATTAGAACGACTCCGACGCAAGGGCCCCGCATGACACTCTTCGAAAATGAACTGCGGGGTGCTTAGGGAGGTTCCAGCTCAAGACTTCCTCACAATTCTCTCACAGACGACGCTCCTTGGAGCGCTTCAGTGCTATGCCTCCTATTGCAGGTCGATGACCCGCTTCGGATTCGAACATGAAGCACGGGGCCCTTTTGACTTCCTCACGCTTCACTCCCCGGCGAGGCTCCTTGGGGTGCTCAAGTGCTATGCCTGCCATGGCAGGCCGATGGCCCGCCCCTGATTCGAACGTGAAGTGCCGGGCCCTTAGGGGGCTCCCCGCTCGAGACTTCCTCACGGTTCACTCACCGACGCGGCTCCTTGGGGTGCTCAAGCGCTACGCCTCCTATTGTGGGCCGATGACCAGCCTCGGATTCGAACATGAAAGTGCGGGGCCCTTAGGGAGAGGGTCTCCGCTCGAGGCTTCCTCACAGCTCTCTTCGACGGAGGGTCGGTAATCATGATGGCATGGTGATAGTGATGGTGATGGTGATGGTGATGATGATGATGATGATGATGATGATGATGATGATGATCATGACGTTGATGATGATGCAGATGATGATGATGATGATGATGATGATGATGATGATGATGATGATGATGCTGATGATGATGATGATGATGATGATGATGATGATGATGATGATGATACTGATGGTGCTGCTGATGCTGCTGATGCTGCTGATGGTGATGATAATGATGATGAGTGCGTGAGTGTGTGAGTGAGGAAACGAGGGGGTAGGAGGAGGAGGAGGAAGAGGAGGAGGAGGAGGAGGAGGAGGGTGAGTTCCTGCGCGGGGGGGGGGTAGAGAAAAAAAGGACCCCAGTTTGGATGTGGGGAACTACGTAGAGGGAGGATGAGTGGGGAGAGGGAACATTGGCAAGGGATGGGGAAGGATGGAAGGGGAAGGGTGGCGCGGGATGATGGGTGCGAAAAGGGGAGGAGGGAGCAGTGGGGAGTCGCAGAAAACATAATTGCATGACACACACACGCACACACACACACACACGCGCACGCACACGCACACGCACACACATTCACGCACACATTCACACATTCACACACACACACACACTTAGGCACGCACGCACGCACACACGCATGCACACGCACGCACGCATGCACACGCACACACGCACACACACGCACACACACACACACACACACATTTGGCATCTTCGGAAGCTCGCGCCGACTTTTTGGGCCGGCGATGGGCCCCTCTGACGGCGCTTCTGGCGCCGCCCCTGGCGCGCTCCGCGCGCTGGGGTGGCGGGCCGATGCAAGACATCTGCGCGGGCCTCCGAAATCTGAATGCTTCTGAAGCTGTGTTGTCTTAGATCCCCCTCCAGCTCTGACCTCTGCTGGATTGGGCACACAAGCCATGTATTGTTCTACGATTTCGGCCTCTGGGGTCCTCGCTGGTCCAAGGGCAGGCAGAAAACGGTTCGGGAAGAGAAATCAACCCTTGGAAGAAAATGTCTGAACTTCTAGGGGGCCCGTGATGATAAAAACTTTGAACTTCTGGAACTTCCAGTCCTTCTACAGCTCATGCGCGTCCCTCTTCCTCTTTCGCATCATCCTGCTACTGTTTCTGCCATTGACGCTACTGCTGCTGCGACTGCTGCGAACACTACCGCTGGCTTGCAACTGGTGCTTCCACTCTGCTGTCACTCCTGCTTCTGCTACGTACTTCATACTTCTAGTGCAGGCAACTCCCCCTCCTCCTGCTCATCCTCCTCCTCCACCTCCTCTTCGTCGTCGTCCTCCTCCTCTTCCTCCTCCCCCCTCGCCTGCTTACTCCTCCCACTACAGCTACTCTTCACATGGAGGCTCCTCCTCATCCTCCGTCCTTTTCATCCTCCTCCTTCTCCTCCTCCTCATTCTCCCGACCGTCCCCCCAGTTTCTCACTGGATGCCCCAGCGCAGTCCCCCACCTTCTGACCCTTCCATCCCCCTCGCTTGCCCAAGCAGGCAACTCGACCCCAAGGGGTCGAGTCGCCCTCTACAGTTGTTTCTCGGAAAGGTGGCCGCCTCTGTTGCCCCCTCGGACAGGGGCAGCTCACAAGCCCCTCTCGGTTGGTGCCCACCACCTCATGTTTTAACTCCTGTTTGCTCTATGCGCCGAACCCCCAGCATGTCTGTAACAAGTCGAACTCTGTCACTCCCGTGACAAATTTGGGCCCGAAACGTGCTTAACAATTTTAACTCCGGTTTGCTCTGTCCACCTGCATGGTCTTCCGGATAAAATCATCGCCGCCGCGAAAACGCTATGAGATACATGTATAATGAAGTCACCCTGGTGATACCACCACGTTCCCCCCAGTCAGGGGAATCAGACACCACTGAGGAGTGGCATTCTTCACGGCGCCACATACTGGGATCAGCCGCCCTTAAGGCTGTGTATTCCGCCAGTATCCTCCTCCGCCTTCACCTGCCCCTCCCCTTCCCCCCCCCCTCCTGATCCTGCTTCATCCTCTCCCTCGCCCCAGTCCTCTCGCGCCACCCCCCCTTGCCCTCCTCGCCCTGCCTCTCGTGGCGCGGCCGCGGGCGGTCCAGCGTGCCGATGATGTCCACGAGCTCCTGGGCAGGACGAGCCGAGGAGGGCGCCGAGGGAGGGCCGCGGAGGGTGACCGAGAGGAGCAACAGCTGGGCGAGGGGCAAGCGGGAAAGAAAGAGAGAGAGAGAGAGAGATGTATATATGTATCTGTATATATATATATATAGAGAGAGAGAGGGAGAGAGAGACATCGAGAGAGAGGAAAAAGAGAGAGAGAGACAGAGAGAGAGAGAGAAAGAGAGAGGAAACATGACAAGGCTGAGCACTTTGAAACTCGCGGCGGCGCCGGGCATTACGGGGGGCAGCAGGGGGGGGCGGGGAATGGGCATAACGTAACGCCGCACCCCCACCCCACCGTGACAAAGTGTGGCGCTGGACGCATTGCAGCATTGCAGGGGGGGCGCACTGCGAGGGGGGGCGCAGCGCGCGTTATAGCCCAACAAATAAGAATCACCCCCGATGAATGAATGAACGAATGGATGAACAAATGAATGAATGAATGAATGAACGAATCAATGAATGAATGAGTGAGTGAATGAATGAATGAATGAAGTCACGGCTTCGAACAAACTCACGCGACTTAGAGATGAGGGAGAGCACCAGGCCTGCCTGGCCTAACCCTTCGCCCTGATCCGCCGGAACATGGCCGCCGTCCTCGCGGAGGAGCAGGGAGAGGGGGACCAGGAGGATGAGTTGCTTTTTGATCATTTTCCCTCTCTCCACCCTCCACGAAAGTGCGTCTCCACACTCAAGTCCGCAGCTCGAAGGGCGGGCGGTGGAAGACGACGAAGCTCCCCGAGTAAACGAGCACCCGCTCGAGCACCCACACGAACCACAGGCGGGACGCATACCCCCTGGAAGTCGATTGCCTCGGAGGCCACATGGATGAAGTACCCGCGCCCCAAGAGAATCCCGTACTGCCGGAAGACATAGTCGAATCCGAACTCACGCTGAACCCTTCCAACTTCGCAGGGCGTTACGCATCGCATCCTTGTACGAGACCGCAACACTGTCCTTGAAATTCCCATTCAAGTTGAGGCGGCACTTCATCAGAACCACATTCGGCAACAAAAATATCAGCGTCTTCCATCATGGCCAGGCTCTCGGCGGGGAGCCCACATCCAGGAAGACCTCCAGCTTCCTGAAGATCAGCAACGAGATCGGCATCGCCGTGCAAATCGCCACGAACATCCCCAGCGCAACGAAAATCGACAGGATGATCCCAATCGACCCGAGGACCCCAATCACCAAGAACATCACCAGGGAGCTCCCCGTCCCCGCGAGGATCCGCAGGACGACGGCCGCCAGCATCGCGAAGACCAGCCAGAAGACCCCCAGCGCCCCCGAGAGCTCCAGCACCGCGAAGATCGGAAGGGAGATCACCAGCACCGCGAAGATCGGCAGGAAGCTCCCCAGCGCCCCGAGGTCCACCAGCACCACGAACGTCACCGGGAGGACCCCCATCGCCGCAACGACCGGCAGGACGACGGCTCCCAGCATCGCGAAGATCGGCAGGAGGGCCCCCGGCGCCCTGAAGAGCCCCAACACACGGGAGATGAACTGGAAGGTCACCGGCACCGCGAAGATCGGACGGAAGATCATCCTCCCCGGGAGCAGAGGCCACCAGCCCCGGGATCGTATCCCCGGCACCACGAAGATCGCCAGGAGCACATCCGCAGCACCCTGGAGGTCGGCAGGAGGGCGAGCACCTGCTCCCCGAAGATCGACGGGATGCTCTCCCCGTCGCCCCGGGGAGCCCCAGCACCGCCGAGATCACCAGGGAGGGCCCCAGCACCGGGAAGATCCGCAGGAACCCTGGGGTCTGTTAGATCTTATTTTAAGAACGTGTTAGTTGTATAGTAACATGAGATCTCATAATAAGAACGCACATGCACGAAACAAACGCTTTTTCATTCACACGCATGCGATACACTCACGTCGCATCCTGAAAGCGTTGCGTAGAACTTTCGGGGGGCACTCTTAAGAGTGCCCCCCGGCACCAGAGACATCAGCAGGAAGAGCCGCATCGCCCCATGCGGAGCGAAAAACACCAGCGCCATGAGGGCCCCCGGAATCGCGAAGATCCGCAGGAAGATCCCCAACACCACGAGGATCCGCAGAACGAATACCCCCAACACCACGGAGCCCAGCAGGAAGATCCAGTGGGCGAAGGCCCCCGGCATCACGAAGATCCGCAGGAAGATCCCCGGCGCCACGAAGACCGGCAGGAGGAAGATCACCATCACCGCGAGACTCAGCAGGAAGATCGCCATCTGCCAAGGCGAGGGCCCGATGAAGGCTGCCGACTGTGTCCGTCAGTTCTTTCCACACCTGCTCCATGGCGATGGGCACGATCTGGCTCGCTGTGCCGCAACGAACTGTCGTACATCGTACATGCCGATGGAGAAGTGGTGGCCTTCGTCTGCGTGCTTACGCTGTGGCAGCCGTTTGAAATGAAAACAGGCCACGTGTCGCGCGCTCCCGCAAGAAATTGCGCCGACCAGGAGCCGCCCCATTGAGCGGGAACGCAGGCACAGGAGGAAGGTCATCGGGAGCTATTAGACAACGAGCGGTGCCGAGCCTGCTTGGAAGTACGAGCGCCAACCTGACCGCCATCAGCAATACCATCATCAGCAGGGAGACTATCACGGCGAGCGACCAACCGAGACGGTGGACGGGCATCATCAGCATCATCTGAATCAGAGCTTCCATCCGGCCCTCCGTCCTGGTGGGCCTCATCAGCTGCAGGGTGGCCATGAGCAAGCCTGCGGGGTTTGAAAGAGAAGCTGATGTTGGAGACGCCACCCGCGTGTTTGTGGCCGTGGTCCGCGACGCTGCAGCTCGGCGGGCTCTCCAGCAACACCTGAGATCACTGGGTCGCCAACTGGTTCTCGCACTCGGCGGAGCGAGTCGGCACCAGACTCACGTGAACCCTCAGATCCGACGTAACGAAAAATTGCAACATCGTGAAAATCCGCGCCCGGAGCCCCGGACCCCGTCTTTCTGCGCCGGGAGCCCCGGACCAATCTAGATGTTCGCGCCCGACCTTGGTGACAGAGTGGGGGCGGCATGGATTACCTGGGCCCCTGAGCTGGGCCTGAGCGAAACATCCGCACGACCCACAAAACCAAACTCCAAGGTCTTTATGATACAGAAAGGCGCGGGAGGGATGCGTCCAGCCACCTGCCAGGTGTAGGCTCCGTCCTAACGGGACTCTGGACAACTTGGCCATTCGGACGCCTTATTCTTCGAGTTCGAGCTGAAGCACTCTGAGCAAGATCTGCCATTGTCGGTCAGCGTGTGGACAGACGCAGAGCGCGTTAAGGCCAACAGGCGGCCTGGATGGAATCCAATCCTACTCTCAGAAGTCTTCTCCGATCAAGCCTGGCCTTACGCTCGGTTCGATGCACTCTGGACCTATCCACTTCGGGGACTCTGTTGTTCTCAGCCGCAGCCCCCGCCAAAACATCAACGCGCAACAATTACCTTAAATGAGCCAACTCTCCCACCCCCGCTGGACGACCTCTTGCGCCGTGAGGTGGCAAGGGCAAGTGGAGGGCTGGGAAGGGGACAGGGGCAGAAGAGGCCAGGGGCAGGGTGGGACTGGCTGCAGGATCTACAGGTCCACAGCCGAGAGGAGGAGGAGGAGGAGGAGGAGGAGGAGGAGGAGGAAAAGAGGAGGAGGAGGAGGAGGAAAAGGGCCAGGGATCTGCAAAACTTCAACGTTGCCTTCATTACGACCCTGCTCTGGCAAGGCGGAACCGCTGCTGCGCCACAAATCCGCCCGTGGACCTCCTGGCTGCAAGAGACACCCGCGTAGTGCCCCATTGGCCACTTCTGCACAGTCAGTGATGTCCTCCTCCTCCTCCTCCTCTCCTCCTCCTCCTCCTCCTCCTCCTCCTCCTCTCCCTCCTCCTCCTCCTCCCTCCTCCTCCTCCTCCCCCTCCTCCCCCTCCTCGCCCTCCTCCCCTTCCCCTCTTCCTCCTCCTCCTTTTCCTCCTCATCCTCCTCCCCCGTAGCCATTTTGGCTCAAGCCATTTTGGCTCAAGTTGCCACCGCTCAAGCCAGCTGGGCAGGAGCAGCCCTGCCCCCTCTTTTTCGCCTACACCTACACGCCGCAGTTGCCGCCATGTCTTCCAGGACGCCCTGGGTTCGCAAAGAAGGAGTAGGATCTCCAGTTGTTTCTCATTCTAAGTTGCTTTGCCCGCGTGGCAGACCAGACTGTTGGATCGGATCTGGCCTAATAGAATTGCTTCTCAGCCGTTATGTAAGTGCGGGCTCCCCGGGCATGGGAAGAGTTCCCAGCCACTCCCGCCACCTCCGCCACCACCGTCAGCAGCGAAGTCTGGGCGTACAGAAAGGCCCAATGCTGAGGTAGCAGTTGGCAGGGAGAAGATGCAGTCCAAACATAAGCCCACTGTTCAGGTAGAAGCCGACAGTGAGAAGGCGCAGCCACCACCGCCGCCTCTTGTGGCAGTGAAGTCTAATCCCAAAGATAAGGCCGCTGGTCAGGTAGAAGCCGACAGAGAGCAGGGCCAGGATTTCAAAGTCAGGCTTCAGTTCAAGCTATTGATCTCGGATGTTTTCCAGCAGTACGAACCTCAGATGCTGGATCAGTTGGACTATTTCTTGGACAAGTACCAAGGGCAAGAACAGTTTCTTTATTTGGCAGTATGCGAGAAATTCAACGTCGAGCCTAAGGTAAAGGATCAGATCTCCAAGAAGGAAGACAAACTTCCCAAACTTCCAGATGTTTTGGACAACGGTAGCGTGTCAGATTCACCTTCTGCCAGTATAAAACATGTCGACCGTCTTCGTTCGACTTCTCCAGAGCACGCTAGTAAACGTGCAAAGGTTGTGCACAGCGATGCCGCCCCTTCCAGTGAATCAGCCCCGTCAAATTCAAGACTTCTGGAGCTCAAGTGTGGTCTCCAGGATATCAAGATCAAGCACCTCCAGCAGAAGCTGGAGACACTCCAGGAAGAGCTCAATCGTGTTAAGAATCAAAACGCAGCTTCAGGCAGTGCGCCTGTTCCTCGGAGCAGATCCAGCTCAGACTCCACTTCTTCAAAGTAATTGGAGCTCAATGTGTTGGTAGTATCCAAGTCTTTCATTTCAGCGGCAGAATGTGTATTGCATCATGGGCATAATATGGCAACTTGAGTAATGGCTTAGTGAGCGAAGTTTCTTTGGCTACAGGTTTTTTGGGTAGAATCCATCTTTGTGTTGGTCAGCTCTGCGTTTGGGTAGGACATTCGTCAGCTACCCAGCGTTCTTTAACCTTCACACGTCTTGTTTCCTTTGGCCAGATCGGCAGTACTGTTGAAGCAGGTAGCTGACTTGCAGTTTCCTCGTCATGCGCTAGTAGGGCAGTTGTATTACAGCCCAGTTAATTCTTACTTTTCAGGGGTCCAGGAAAGTCTGGCGAAGTAATCCCCTAGTATTTTCTCCAACCCTATTGGGGGATGGTAGGTCTCGCTTTGCTAGGGGTCTCCCATTAGTTTGTGGGAAGTAAGTTACCCCAGTGCATTGCAGTTTTGATCTCCTTCCCCTTCCCTTGGTCCTTCAGTCTTCCCCCCTCCCTCCTTCCTCCCTCCAGACAGTTCAAGGAATTGGCAGCCAGGTCGCAGGCGAAAGCAAGTGGCCTTCCCTGGCGGGTCTTGCCATGGTTTACCATGCCCGAAAGTCCGAACCTGCAAGTTGGCGTTCAGGGATTGCTCGTGTCTGGGGTGGGGGGTAATTGGTGGGTGGGATGGGATTCTCCGCCCCGTTCTGGGGAAGTTCTGCATTGATTCCGTTCTGGCCTGGGAACGGCCCATTAGAAGGTGGGCAGCGTTTAACCCGGGCTAGTTTGTTTCATGCATTTCCTTCTCCTCCTCTCCTCCTCTTGGGGTAGGGTTCTTGGCGCCGAATCGGAACTGGCAACGCCCCAGGCTTGGACTGGGGGTCAGATGCAATCCGAGGAACGCGCATGAGCTTTAGTGCGGCCCCAAAGCGAATGTCAAAAAAATGTCCTCATCCTCCTCCCCCTTCTCCTCGCCTACTGGTCCGAACGATCGCCGAACTGTCCATTCGAAAGCTGGCAATTCACATACGGGAGCAATCTGGGAAGGCCCCCCAAAAAGGTCCAAACAAGTGGATGCGGAGGATGCGGAGGGGGAGATCGTGCAGGGGAGGAGGAGGGATGGAGAGAGCGGTAGAGGAGGAACGCGGAGGGCCAGGTCAGGTCAGGCGGTGCACCAGGGTGCGAGGACAAGGATCACCAGCAAGAAGAGCCGCGTGGTGGGAGCCGGGCGAGGGAACGAGGCCCGGATCGATGGAGCGAAGCACGGATCGAGGGGTGCCAGGCGGGACCAGTGGAAGGGAGGCACCAGGGCAGCAAAGCACGCGTCCTTTTCCTCAGCGTCGAAGTCGGCCTTCTCCTTCGACCTGATCTCCACTGCCGCCTTGAGATCGGCCTCGGGGTAAACGAATCGACGCAATGAAGCGAACCCCTGGCCTCCTCCAGCGACTCCTCCTCTCTGTTCCGCTTGGCTCCTCTCTGGCTTCCCCTTCCTCCTCCTCCTCCTCCTCCTCCTCCTCCTCTTTCGTGCTGCTCAATGAGCACATCTGCCAGGGTCCGAAAGACTGGGTGGAATGTACGAGAGTAGCTGTATGGAACAAAGAGAGACACGAAGTACAAGTAGGGGGGCCCGTGCTATGAGAGAGGACGTTCTCTTTGCTTTTACGGAGGCCAGGGCGCGCCCGTCGCATGCGCGCCACGTGACTCAAGGGCCCTTGTGAGTCACAAGGGAGGCTGACAGGGGCATGACAACCACAGCCCCTGCCTTTCTTGCAACCGAAACGCCGCCTCGCGTCATTCCGCAAACTTCCGCGTATGAAACTCGAAAATCCTAGCCACTCAGATCCCGTAGCCATCTCATTTGGTCCCAAAACGTCTGTGACGTACAGCCGGTACGGCTAAACGAACACGCAGGCCTTGAAAACGTCTCTGGGAGAGCTCCATGAAGGAATTGTTTGGTCCTGGCACCGCGGTGAGATCTCCAGACACTGCTTAGTCCGCAGCTTGCCCCATCTCGTCCATGAAGCTATGCGGCTCGATTCCGCGGGGGTCGAAGTGGTAGCCAGTTCGCTCCAGGTAGCGGGATGCTGCGCTGATCTCTATGGTCCATTGAGGAACCGATTTCTTGTGCTTGGGGATCAGCTTGACCTCGAGAATCGCCAAGTCGGAGTCATCAATCTTCTCGTTCGACTACGCGTGGACGCTCGGAAACGCGGCGGGGGCGGCCAGCGCCACAAGGTGCACCCTGACCGTGCGATGCCAGAGCCCACGCCATCCAAAGACTTGCTACTTCGCCCGCACCTTGTCCAAGATTTCTCTCATCGTCGTAGCGTGGATCCAGAGCTGGGCGGCGCTGGTGCTGAGTTCGGTTTGGCACCGCCGCCTGTGGACGTGCATCTCGGGATAACCAGCGCGGCGGTTGCGGTTCACCTGCAACCCGAAAATGCACGAATTGAGATTCACATCGGGGCCGACGTCGGACGACAGGTGCGCCATGTTGTGAGTGCAGGAAGTACGGCGATGTGTTCCTTCACAGAAGACGCTGGACACGTTGTCCTCGCTCAAAGGCCCCTCAGGCCTTCCTTGCTCCAAATAGAAGCAAGTGCTGCCAGGTTGGCGCCGTGGTGGGCGGTCTGGATGTCGATCTCTAGTTTGCTGGGCTTCTTATGTTGCTGCACATCCCTGGCGGGTGCCATGGACGCATCCATGACCCACCACTGCCCTGTTGAATGCACAACTGAAGCCTGCGTCAGAAGGTGCCCGCGAAAAAAAACATGGCATCCTTTGTTCCGCCACTTGGACATCCCAGAGTGAACCCCATAACGGAGGCGCCCAAAACAATCAGAATGACAAAGAGTGTCGAGCAGGTGCGCCCCTCGTCGCGTCGACCTTTGTATATGCTTTCCAGTTGGCCCTCATCATATTGTCGAAAGTGCGCTTGTTCTTCCTGGACAGCTTGTAGGCCTTCCTCCAGTGGGCACTGCTGTCGTGTTCATCGGGTCCGAGGGGTACCTGGCCCTTTGTCTGCTGGACGTTCTTCACCCTCTGGAGTGGAGACGTACTGGTCGTTGATCATCGCGGCCTTCATGGCCTCACCGATGGCTTCCCCAACGAGCGGATCGTCGTCCACGTATCCGTTGAGAACCCCCACGGCGTCTGACAACCCGCCGAGGTTTTCCAAGAAGCGTGCCGACTCTTCTTTCTGGTCGTTCTCGCATCCGATTTGTTATTATCCATTATCTCCTCGAGAGCAGTCTCACCGTCTTTCACCAACTCTCCTCAGCTGTCGTTGATAAACTTCTTCTCCTCCTGAGGTGGGTGCCGTTGGTTTCTGCCCATCTCCGAGAGATCCCTGTAGTTCAGTAGTTCATGCTGCGGGCGCTGGCCAGCGCTGCGGGCCCACCTTGGCAGGTTGCTGAAGCTCCTCCAAGCGAACGCTGACGCAGGGTGAGTGGTCGCGGGGTCCTCGATCTCGGCATCTCCGTACGTCTGGAAGTACCCATAGAGAGGCTCGTAGTCACTGGTCGACTGCTAGATTCAGGTAGTGCACCACGATCTCGTGCTCACAAGTATTGCACGGCATGATCAGATCGATCGCAATGTCGGGTGGCATTTGCGTCAGAACCTTCATCCAGAAATCAAAACTATGCGGTCTCGGGCACGGGTTCTGTGCCGTCACCATCTCCGACGGATGGTCAATGAAGGCGGCGTTCGGACTTGAACCCCGCGTGTCCAACGTCTGTTGGGCGCGGCTCTTCAGCGCCCAGGAGTTGATCGCGTCGACGATACACAGTCGATTTCTCTCCTTCGCGTCGGACGGCTCGTCCTGCATCGCCCGGTCCGCGCATGTGCCCTAAGCGTCCACCGTCTTCTCCTTCGCCATGTCTTGCTTCATCTGCAGGACCTTGTTCTTCCACCGTCGCGACGTAGCGCAGTGGCTGCTGACGGGCGGGCAGTGCGTCCGGCAACTGAAGGAGGTCACCCACGTTGATATGGGCATGGTGCTCGTCTCCAGCAGGAAATCCTAGATTCCGAACGTCCTGGCGTTCCACCTCGCCGCGAGAACGCTTGTGCGGTACATTGACCCTAGGAGTTTCCAAAGGGAGGACCCCGCAGCAACTGCGAGATGGGATCGCAGTCTGGTCGCTTGGGATCTCCACCAGGTCGTCTGGAGAGACGCGCAGTCCAGCTTCTTCCTCGAGCTCCCGACTTACTGCGTACCTGGCTGCATAGTCGATATCCGAGTTCCGCTTGTAGGCAACGTCCATATCCCTCCGGCTGATCCGCCCCCCTGGGGTAGCGACTGCACGCGAATGGCTCACCTCAGCGCCTCGACGATGGACGAGGACGTCGATGTCGTCGCGCTCATCAAAAAACAAAACGTAAGACACCGATAGTCCCGACGCACCTCGGCCCTGGGAGTAACGGCTTGTCCTCGTGCGTCGGCGTCTCCTTGGCTGTCTCCTTGGCCGCGTCGTCGGCGATGTCCTCTTCGGCATGGGGAGGCTGTGCCGACGAAGAAGCAGCAGCTGGTCTCTTGGTTCCTGGCGTTGCCTGAGCTCCGCCTGCAGCCAGCTCCCGAGACGGCTCTGGCTCCTCGGAGCGCTGCGCTTCTTGTGCTTTTGCTTTTGCATCGGCCAAGAGCTTCTTCTCCAGGCAGCCATCGTGGGGCGTCTCAGAATGCCGCGGGAAGTCGCCGGCGGGGTCGTCACCGGATGCTGCGCCAGGTGGTCCGCCACTGAGATCGCCCTCCTGCTCGTCGTCGCCCTCGTTCGAACCCGCGTCCTCGACGTCCTCGGCCTGCTCGGTCAGGCGCGTGATCTTCCGTTTCTGGTGGCGATTACAATGCATGCCCCCTCTTGCTTGGATAGACTGCTTGGTTGACGGTCGAGCCCGTCTACTCCAGGGCGCGCGGCCTAGGTTTTTCCTGGCCGGTGCTCGGAGTCCTCTCGAGGCGTCCGCCGCTTCCTCCAGGTCCGCCATCATACTGAAGTTGCCCCCCCTGCCCTTCTAGGCGCACCTGATCCTGTGGAGTCGCATCCGCAGCTGCCTCTTGAAGTAGCGGTTCCAGGAAGCCCAGGCGTGGAAGTTGGAAAAGGGCTGTGCGAATTGGTTCGTTCCAACAAGCAAGATGCGTCACATCTCCGAACGCGACGCGAACTTGCGGAGGCAGGTCGACAGTCCCTCCCTCAATGTAGTTCGCCTTGTCTGCAGCTTCGGGGTCGAAACTCCGCGTCTCTGTGCTCCAGCGCCTCAAATTGACGTTGGGCGTAAAGGAGCCCTTTTTCCGTCTCGCCCCGCTGCTTGACCAACGCCATCTTGGTTTGCTGCAGCCCGAGGTACCACTACAGCTTGACCCGTTGGGTCTGAGCTCGGGCGTCGCCCCCCTCCTCCCGCAGCTGAATAATCCTCGTCCGACGGCAAACCGAACCACCATCCGCGTCATGCATCTTGTTGATCACCTGCTCCAAGCGGCGCACCTCCAGATCGAGGTTTTGGGTCGTGACCACCCATAGTGCACTGTGTGCTTTGAGGTGGTGGATATTTGGCACCGAATCGGACGCATCCACTTCTTCGGGGCGGAGTCAGGGAGCTCGAGGCGGTTGACGTACTCCTCGAAGGGCTTGCTGTACTCGTCCACTCGACGTGCCCTCTTCGCCTTCTCGCCTCGGCGCTGCATGGTCTTTTTCACCAACCTTCTTCATAGTATCATATCTGCGCTGCTCGGCCTTGGATGACAGAACCTCCTCGCCGACGTCCTCCATGGGCATCAGGTTCGCGACATTGCTGTCGCCGCCGTCGCAGGCGATGATGTCTCGGCCCTTGGAGTCAAGGCGGCCCAGGGAGTGCGCGTTCCGCATGGAGGTGGGACTGCGCTGCTCGCAACGCAGCTCCTCGTCGACATCCGCAATTCGCATGCCGCCCAGGCCCGTGAGATCATGGAAGCTCGTGTCTGAGCGAGTCTCCTCCAGCGTCCTCCGAAGGAAATCTCGGAGTCTCTCGCGCATCTCATCTGCTCCCACTTCTTCTGGAAGTTCGCGAAAGAGAAACCTGCCGGGGCGATCTTCAGGAGGCGCAGCTAACGCTGAGCCTTCAGCGGTCGAGGCGAAAGCCTGACCTATAGAGCTCCGGGGATCAGCCCAGGGCCCATCGGCCGCTGCAGCCAGATCCACCTGAGCTGACCTTCTTGTCGCCCACCATGTCACCGTATTCCTCGCAGTCGTGAAAAATGTCGTCCGCGGCGCCGCCGTCGAAGTCGACCTGCTCACCCTGCTCTCGCCCTGAAGCTGGCGGGTCGTCGAGTTTTAAGAACCGGAGACCCAGGCGCTGGGTCATCAGGCGGCATGGCCCCGCAGGCGTGGGAGATCCCAGCCACGAAGCCAACGTCGCAAGCTGTTAGCGGCGATGCCTCATGACATGCTGACACATCCACTGCGCGATAAAGGCAATAGAAGAAATCGCGCATTGAAAGAACTGAGCTGGCACTGAGCCGAGTAGAAGGCGTGGAACGCTACGGAGACGCACGAGGCGATGTTGTGCTCGACGGTGGAATATGTTTCGACACGTTCGGTCTCGACTGCGTTTCTCGGTGACTGGCCGGTGTGCTTTTGTCCGTTCCATTTCCTCTGTTCCCCGGCAATGCGAAATCTAGCCGTCTGCGTAGCTTGTGAGAGAGGTTGCGCGTTCCCCTTTAACTTCGCCAAACCGTCCGCAGGGTTAAGTTCGCGTGGAAGCCAGCGACATTGACCACCGAGGTTCTCCGAGGAGTTCCGAATCAAAACAATCCCCAGGGCTGCTCGCCTCTCGGTCGAGGCGACATGTTTCCAGGTGGTAGAATCGTACAAAGATTTCGCGTCGGTCATGTCGATGATGTCCAAACCGGGATTTTGATCAATGGTCGTCGTCACTCGGATTTCTCGGTTCATAATGCGTCGGTCTCGAAATCCGCATCCGCATCGAGGTAACGCGCTCAGCCTCGGCTACAACCCCCGGACATGGAATTGGCCTCCCCCGCCAAGGTAAAGCTCCCAGCGCGCTCAGTCTCGTGGAAGTGCCAGGAAAGAATGCCAACGTCGGCCCCCTTTCCCAACGAGAGGTCTGTGTCTGCGGCACAAAGCACGTTGCCTGTTTGAGAGCGACCTTGCCGCACGCCCTTGCATTCCAGACCCGAGTCGCACAGAGTGCCCAGGCAGAGACGAGCAAAGGTCATGGATGTGACGGCGAACGTGGCATTGGCGTCCTTGAGGCGCCGCAATGCAGCATTTGCCTCGATGAGATCTTTCACCTTGGAGTTGGGCAGGGTGCTGCCCAAGAGAAATGCGCCCCCCGAGCCGTCGGACACGCCTTCTCGGAATGCCCAAGTGAGTTTCCCACGCGGACCACGCACGTCCGCAATCTCCTCTGGCGTAGCTGGCAGCTCAAGGCTATTGCGCCCCTGTGGAAGACTGATGGGTCGAACTTGTCCTGCAGGATGCCGCGCAATAGAGATGGTGAGATCGTAATTGTTGCGTTGTCGCAGAGTGCGCCCGCCGTATCCAGTGGCGTCTCCCATGGAATCAACCCATTTTCCGAATGTGAACCGTTTGCGAAGGCGAGACGTGGCATCGACAAATGTCTCCAATTCCGTCTCCCAACAAACCATTTGTTCCGACGACAACGAGTCCGGAGAATTGCTCAGGGCGCCCGTCGGAAGCTTCGTGCACGAGCATAACGCAGGGTTCCAGAGGATGGCGAGCGAAGCCCTACTCCTTGAACGCTGTCCGAAGATTTCGGCGCCAGCCTGGAGGGCCAACAACATGTCCATAAACTTCTGTCAGCAGTTCAAACGCGAGCAATTCGGTGGGACCTTCGCCAAGAATGCCCGAAGGGGGTGAGGCAAAAAGAGGTTCTTCCCGCTGGTTTCGGAGTGCTTGAGCAAAAGCCGACCTGGCGTCGCCCGCCCAGGTCTCGGTCTCTGATGGACGACAAACGTTGTAGAGCAAGAGGCACGTCTGATGCGGAGGGCGCAGGCACAAAGCGGTCCACCACTGCAAGATCGGGACCATGGAGTCCTTGAACGATCCATCTCGGTTTAGCGTCGTAGTTCTTAAGGGCAAGAGGGCCATGCAGCTCACGGTCGCACTCGGCCCCTTGTCGTGCCAGCGAGAAGGAATGATGCATGTGGGACATTCGCGGTATATTTCTTCAGCGACAGCTCCTCGGTGATTCCGTGCTGCTTTGGCGCCGTTAGGTCCTGCTGCGCATATCCCAGACCAAACCTCGCGTCGGCTACCAGCAGGTCCAAGAAACCGCTGTCTAAGATGGCCAGGCAACGGATTGATGCGAATTTCATCCTCGGCGCGTTTCCTCTCGATGAAGAATGATCTCGACGCGATGAGGCAGCCTGCCTCTGATTGACGGGCTGTGTAGATGTTGTCCAAGTCGGGGGTCTTGTGCACCCCCAACAAATCACCTGTTCCCTGAACATTATGATTGCTTTCCACGCAGTAGGTCACCAGTTCGTCTGCGGAGCACGCAGATGGAAAACCTGGAGGTGCAAATCGTAGTCGGCGCCGGCGGCGGGACGCAGTCGCGGGCCGCGGCATGCCTGAGCCTCGGGCAGCGGCGCTGGAGGTCCCCCCCGGGCGCCCTCGCCGCGGAGGGCCGTCTCGAGCCTGGCTCGCTCCGCGGTTCGCTAGAGGGTGCGGCGTCTAAACGAGGTCGAACTTGTCGAGCGCCACTCTGGGGCGCCGCGCGCGCCGGCCCAAGTTCGCAACAGTTGTCCGCCATTGGTTGTAACTCGGGTTCTCCTGGCGTAGACGGCTGAGGCTCCTGGTCGGCATCAATGTCTCTAAATCGTCGGGAATGACATCGGCCTCTGTCGCTTCTGGGCCAGGTCTGTCTCCAGGGAATCTGGGATTGCCTTCTCCAGCGACGCCGACTTCACGACGAGCACCACGAGTGCGCTTGATATCAATCTTGAGGTCATGAAGATAGCGGTTGACGATCCCGATGCCGCGACATTCGTCTTGCGCGGCGCGGCGCGCTCGTTCGTCTGACACGCGCCGCAACGCTCCATGCATATTATTCCAAGCCCCGCCAAATATAGGTACGATGATAACGCCGGGCCCGAACTATTTCCCCGAGCCGACTTGTCCTTGCCCCCGAACAAGTGCGAATTGGCCTTCCGCGAAAATTAAGGGCCACGCGGCGTCGCGCGCGGACGACTCGAAAAAGTCGCGTTCGACGTTCCATGGCAATCCAAACTTTCATAGCGGCTCGGCGTAAATTTTCCGCTCGGTAGATATGCCGTGCCGGATCGGAAGACAAGTTTTCGGGATCCACGGGGTCATCGGAGAGCAGCGTCGCTGGTAGACGCTGCAAAAAACCGAAAACCCGTTGCAAAGGCGCGAGATGCAGAGGTGAGAAACCACTCCGGTTCTGGTAATGGTTTTGGTCCGGACAGAGCAGCGCAACTCCCCCATGGCATGCCACTCGGCTAGAGCATCTGGAGCTACCCTACGAACGGCTAAACGGAACGGTCGTTTCCATTATTTTCAAGCACGTTCCGTTCGACCGTTTTGCCCCGGAGAACAGGCGCCAGTAAGGATTAAGCACGCACGGTTGTCTCGCATGCGATTGGCAAACGCCCCCTGGAACTCCGTTCCAGGACCTGCGGCGACAACTTCTGGCATGCCAAACACTCGAGCCCCTGTGCGCACGAATGCTTGCCATACTACATCTGCTGACTTCCCTGTCCCCACATGTCCAACCAACTGAAAAGAAGTGCCCCGACATATGAGATTGACCCAAAAGTGCGGCGCGTCATCGAGTGGACACTTGGCCTCGACTAATTCAATGCCAACGACGCGATTGAATCGATGAGACTTGGGGCCAGCGGCAGGGCGGCGAGCGCAGGGTCGCTTGTGCGCCTCGCACTCGTCGCCCTTGCAGATTGGTCAGTACCCAGCGTGCGACTTCGGGCTTAGCGTTGCCCCGTCTCAGAAGTCGAGGGAAATCTCCATTCCCCGGGTGGCCAGAATTCTCGCGGGCAAGTTTGGGATCGGTCAGCTGGTCTGCCGTAGGTGCCCAGTCGGGCCGGGCAAGTACCTCGCCATCGATGTCAGGTTCGGCGCTGGGATCACCAACGGAATCTCCCGAGGCCCATCTTCTTCAGGAGCGGCTTCCAAAGGAAGGCTGCGACTGGCATTGTTCACTAGGAGTGCCTGCTTGATCTGTTTAACCTGTCGGTGGGGAATCGCCCCCATGCCGTTCTCGTCGAGCTCCGAAGATGAAGCGCAAGCTCCACTGGTGATCTGCCGCAAAATCAATCACCATTTTCCTTCACAAGCCTCGGCAGCCCCGACCGAGCCCCGCGAAATGGCGCGCTGCCATGAACCACCTGGGGCGCCTCGAAGCACGACCGCACGCCTGCAAAATGCTGGACCCGCCAGGCTCACGCCGGTAGCATCTGGAAGATAAGTTGCCCAACCTGGCTGAGACAAGTGCTCCGAGAACAAATGCTCGCCGACAGAGCGCCAGCAATGCCCGTGTTCGCGGCGGCTTCGTGGTAGCAGAGAGTTCGGTCAATCCATTCATCGGCCAATGTGCGGCGGCGCGATGGCTCAGGCAAAATTATCTGGAATGAACTCGGCAGTGCCATCTGAGTAGACGACCTCTGTCATCCGCTCGCAGCTAAAATTGCCGTCAAAAAGGTGAGCCGACGGAGTCGACTGGTCTGAGAAGCTCGCCGCGGGGCTCGCGATGCACTCGGACATGCGCCCCGCGACCGTTGGAGACATCCTGCCCGCGAATCCGTCAGATATCGGCAACTTCCACGACCGTCTCCCAAACGCCCCCGCCCACGATGTTCTCGCGCATCTCGCGTTCGGCCGCGTGCGTTGCCATGCGTCTGAATCCTTGATGGGTCACTGGTTCGCCTGATTCGCGAGTCTTCATGCGCCGCTCGCAGTGCTGGAAGTCCATCTTGTAGACTTCCGCGAAGGCGCAGCCCGAGCGCATCCCGAACGTCATCCGTTCCTGGCGGCATGGCACGCCCGCGCTGACGCAACCTTCTACCGGGGGCCTCGCCCAGAGCATCCGACAATCGTCGCACGTCCACCAGAAGGTCTCGTTGATGTCCCGGTGGCACATGGCTTTCTCAGGGCATGCGCGCGCGGCCTGATCGGTCTTCGCGGTGCCCGTGGCGTCGCGTTCCAGCCTCCTCTCCTGCCCACAACAAACCACCCCCCGCTGGAGACCGTCAAAATTTGCGAGGAAGGTCGGCGGCGGCGGGCCTGATGCGTGGATGGTGCCGCGTCTTGGTCCAGACTCCTGGCGCCCCCGAGCAGGCGGGTGCCCCGGGCCTCCGCGCGGCGCTTCATGGCCACGCGGCCCAGAGTGGAGAGTAGCCGAAGGCACAGCTGCTTCCATTGCCACGTCCGCTTCTACGGGGTCATCGTAGGATGACTAGACCTGCCGGAGCTCGGAGGTTCCGGCTGCGGCTCCTTCTTGATGAGGATGCGCTACGCCCGTTTCATCATGGCACGAGATGTTAGAAGAGGAGGCAGTTGTCTGAGAAAGACTGAATTGAGCCGAGGGTGCCTGCATATTCACGTCGAATGCGGCATCCTCAAGCTCAGCGACCAGGTAGCATCCCTGAGCCTTCGGAAAGTCCGTTCTCTTTTTTCTTTCTGTCAACCTTCATCGGGATGATACTGGCCACAATGTGTTTGCTTGCCCCTACCTCGCACCTCGCACACACTCGATTGGCTGCCGTCAAACGCCTTCAATGTGATGACGCCACCTGGCAAGTCGAGAGCCATTCCGAGCTGTCTGAGCATCCCCAGTGGGAGTAGTAGGGACACGTCATAAGCAATCAGACGCACCGCGAGGGTGCCGCAATTATTTGCCACGGCAACAAGCAGGGTCCAGCTGGAGGGGCACTTGTCCGTCCAGGGCTGTGAAAACCAGCGGGCCCACTCTTGTTCCGACCAGCGGCGTCATCCCCGCCCCCCCCCCCCCCGAAAAAAAACCCGTTTCGTCCTCCGCCTCTTGCCCAAGAATCCTGTCCTGACTGTAACCAGGGAACTACTGGAAGTTCTTCGCTTTGAAGCCAAACGTCGTCTGGAATATCCATGGCGGCGCTCGGTGCAAGAGGGTGGGGGACGGGACGAACGGGAGAAAAGTATGGGATGCGTCGCCCGAGAATCGGGTGACAGGGGAGTCAAGCTCCGCTGCTACTGTGGAATGTAAGAGTAGCTGAATGGAACACAGAGAAACACGAAGTACAAGTAGGGGGCCCGTGCTATGAGAGAGCGCGTTCTCCTTCCTTTTACGGGGGCCAGGGCGCGCCCGTCGCCTGCGCGCCAAGTGACCCATGGGCACTTGTGAACCACAACGGCGGCACACAAGGGAGCGCAGAGAGAGGCGCAGGAGGAGGAGAGGCTGCCAGGGGCATGACACCCACAGGGTGACTTGTGCGTGAGAGGTCCGAACTCGAAAGAAAAAAAAAGGATGCCCCCCCCCCCCCCCCCCCCCCGCACCGTCGAGATGGCCCCAGGCCGCTCTCACGGGCGCCTGGCGGCGCGGTCGCAGGAGATGGGCAGTGCGAGGACGGCGCCCACGCACAAGACCACGTCTGGACTCCGTCCAAGCCCCGCTCCAACGCAGCACGGCACATGTTCCCAACCATCCTGTGGTGTTAGGTCCTCGTTTTGAAGAGACAGCGCCCCGCATGTCTTTCCTCCTCCTCCTCCTCCTCCTCCTCATCTTCATCCTCATCCTCATCCTCATCCTCATCCTCATCCTCATCCTCATCATCATCAGCATCATCATCATCATCATCACCATCACCATCACCATCGCCATCACCATCACCATCACCATCACCATCATCATCAGCATCAGCATCAGCATCAGCATCAGCATCAGCATCAGCATCATCAGCATCATCATCATCATCAGCATCAACATCATCATCATCAGCAGCATCATCAGCAACAGCAACAGCAACATCAGCATCATCATCATCATCATCATCAGCACCCGCATCAGCATCATCATCATCCCCCCGCGCTCTGTTTCTCAGCTTCCTAGTGCCTGATGCCAGCGCCGTCTGGAGTCTGACTGCACACGAGCGTGGGAGAGCAGAGGAACGGCGGCGCACACTCACCCGATGTGAAAGCATGAAAACGGCCTGGGTAAGGCCACGGGGAGCCGAAAAACTAATTACGAGCGCGCATAGATCATTCACGTACAACTCACATGATCCCCCCGCGCTCTGTTTCTCAGTTTCCTAAGTGTCTGATGCCAGCGCCGTCTGGAGTCTGACTGCACACGAGCGTGGGAGAGCAGAGGCACGGCGGCGCACACTCACCCATATCACCCATAACATGATGTGTCACTTACTTTGCTGCGTTGGGAGGAGTAGCTACACGCTTGCCACGGGCGCTGAAAACAAGCGGCGGCGGCGGCTGCACCGCTCGGCCTCTGAGGATCGAGTCCTTGAGCGCGCGCGCCTGCTCCTCGAGCCAGCAGCGCAGCGCCAGGGGAAGCCGGGCGTAGTCTTTCATCATCATGCCTGACTTCTCATAGCGCTGCACACTTTTGGTAGACATCCAACCACCACGACGTTGCACTTCGCACAGGTTGCGATTCTTTTTATATATATATCCCAGGAGGCGCTCGCATGGCGCAATTGGTAGGGTACAATGTCTTGGCCGAGCCGTCGGCCTTGCTTACGAATTTCACGAACTCTGGATAGGTAAAATGCCACGAGCCCTCATTGCGTTCCCACGGCTAGAATCTGAAGAACTTCGCCCATCCATTCAAAACCCTGAGTGCCCCACAAGATGGTGTCGTCCTGAGTTCCCACCTTCGAGACCTGGTGGAGGTCTGACCTGTGCGTCAGAACACGCCACATGGCATCGACCTTCGTGGTAGGTGGGACCAGCGAGCCCCTGGTGAGCTGCATCACAGAGCCTGGACGCAGGTAGGTGCAGAAAGCGATGATCGTCCAGATGGCCATGTCCACGTGGCCTTCGTAGGCAAGCAACGCGGCCAACCCTGCGACCGTCGGCAGGGTCAAGGGCTGCCGACTGCGTGGCGGGTCCAATTTGGCCCAGCCCCTGGCAGCCCGCCAGGCTCGCGGAAGAGAAAGGTCGCCTAGCTTGCCGAAGCGAGGTTGAAAGAACACCACGGCTGCGATCAACTTCTGGCCGATGCCCGCGTCGTAGCCCAGCATGTACATGTGGGTCATGAAGGAGACAATGGCCACGTCGAAATCCTGCACTTTGTCGGTGTTCAGCTTGCGCTCGTCGACGTAGTCCACCAGGCCTCGATATAGCTTTCGATATTGCGCCCAGGTTCGTTATCCTACCGAGCTTCGTTCTAGCACCGAAACGCGCTTCATACCTGGCTATTCTGCCATCTTCGCATGGTGGATCTTTCGCCTCAGCACGCGATCCTGCACGAGCGGGTTGCCATCCTCCTCCGAGGTCGTGCCGTCCGAAGCTCCCAGACGGTTGGCATCCCTCTCCGCTTCCTCCAACAGCACGGGCAATGGGAGGCGATCGCGTCGCTGTTGTAAAGTAGCCTGCCACCTCTTCTCTAGAGGCAGCGGGTCCGTACGACGAAGAAGCACACGAACTTCCCTCTCCTCCGTCGGAGCTGCTCTCTTGGCCTTCCTCACCAAGGACATGTCGAGCCCAACCAAGTAAAGAAGCATAGCATGGTGGGTCTTCATGCTTGGCCAAAGCGGCTACAGAGCTTTGCCGTTCTCAAGCGAGACGGCGTATATCAGGAGTGACGCTCAACTCGACCGTGTTCCCCCGCTGCAGCCCGGGGCCCCTGGAAGGTTTGTCGGAGCTGTTGAACTCGCTCGGGATCCGCCTGAACCCCGCGGAGAGGTTTCGCGACAGCGCCAGCGCCGCCGCCCGCCGAACCTGCATCAGCAGAGGAAAGGCACGGGCCCTGGATCTTGCAAAGCTGAGCGTGACACCGAGATTGTCCCCAAGGGCCAGCAGACGACAGCTATGTACCCCAGGTTCCAAAACCACATTTGCGATCCCAAGGACTCCAGCTCTGGCTTCCCCCTCATGCACAGTCATCTTCCTCCTCCAAGAATGGCAGAATAGCACTCCCCAGTCCTTCCCCACAAGCCCCTCGAGCGGAACCTCAGGAAACAACAAATCTTGCTCCCAAAGCTCCGACACGTCCTCAAACGACGGCGGCGGCGTCACAAACACCAGGGGGTCATCAGGGTCGAGGCAAGAAAGCGCATGCCCGCGAGCCTGCGCAGCATCCCGACGAACAAATCTGGCTCTCTCCTGGACTGTCCCTTGAGCGGCCGCCCAGGCAGGATACCTAGTAGCAACACAAGCTCCAGCACCCTCAGGGCAGGAGTCATACGTCAACACTTCCCCAAGCCAACCGCGGGACCAGTCCGAGCGAATAAGAGGCATGAGGCAGAAGAAAGCCTCGAGCTCCTCACGCGCTGTTGGCCACAGTGGAGCCCACGAGTGACGGTGCCGCCGAGCGAACTTGTAGACCGAGGCGAAGCAGGAGAGGAGAGGGCGCTGAAGCATAGCGAGGTAGGTGCAGTGGCCCAGAAGAACCTCGAAGGCTTTTCCGTAACCTTGGGCGCCTTCAAGAAAGCCTCCAGCGACCAACGAATCTTCCAGCATCGCTTCCCAGCAGGCCTGAAACACTTTAGTTCGCCGTTGAACTCGATCCCAAGAGCGTCCCGAACTTGGCCTGCCCCCTGCACATCGTGACGCTGCATGTTGTTGGAGTTAAGAACGTTTTTGATGTTACCAAGCGACTTCTGGACCTCAATCTTGTCCGCCCCCAAGACCCCCACGTTGTCCACATACACGTAAAAGACGGGCGCGGAGCCCTTACTTACGATGAGCCCGCCCCCCCTGTCCTCCACCGCCACAGAGCCTTCCATTCCTGAAGCCTCCCGAACCAGGCGAGCATTGATACGCTGGGCCCAGAAGACCGACCAAGAGAAGCCCATGGGGAGCACAGCCATGGCGGCCCACACAAGCCCGTCTCCAGGCACCTCCCGTCCCCGAACATGTGCCAGACCTAGCTCTCGTGCGCGAACGGGGGGTAGGCAGAAATAATCGCCCAAGTCGCTGTCTATACCGATTCTGTGGAAGCAATTGTCCACGTCAAGAGACGCCTCAAAAAGCTCAACACCTCCCTCAACCTCCAGGCGAGCGAAACTCTCGGGCGCGGCCAGTAGAGTACTAGGAGGTTCTCGGAAAAGCTGATTAATACGTCTTGCATCGATGATAAATCGCTGTCTTCCACCTTTTTTTCTGACAAAGAACGGGGTCGCAATCTCTTTGGGCGTAGTCGACCACCTGATGAGACCACGCCTGTGCAACATCATCAGAAAGCAAACGTACTCGTGCCGTCGAGTGCGAAGCTTCTGGTCAAAATACGGGTTAATAGACTCGCCGTAGTCTCTCATTTGCATCACTTCCTTCACATCTCTCATCATGCTCTCCCTAAAGTTCACCGCCGCCTCCCTGTCCCCCTGAGAAACCAAGTCCTGAAGTAACCTCCTGTCCTGGACTCCTTCGGGCAGAGAGACAAGGGCTCGATCGAACTCGACGACCGTGGAAGCTGCGTGGCCATCACCACACTTGCTCTGGAGGAGCTCGCGCGCGGCTCCCTCCTTATCCAAAAAAGGCGGCACAGGCGGCTGTTGAGCAACTCGTCCCGCGACAAAATCACGAATCTCGCCCACCACTTCTTGGCGAACGAGAGGGCTCGCAGCTCGGGAATATAGCCAGTTGAGGCCCGTCAAAACCTCCCCGAACTCGCGCGACTGATGGCTCCTGAGGTTCGCTCTCCGTCTGCACCTTCTCGAGAGACGCGTCGACGGAGGAGCTGAGTGGTCGTAAGACTCGAGCGGAAACAGCGGCACCTGTCGTGCCTCCTGCGCATCGCTCTCGCCTGTCAGCCTGCATGCCGCGCGGCGACTGCGGCACGCACTATCAACGGTCTTGCTGGCAAGGAAGGAGGCCTCACTCATCCTTGCTATCCCCCTTGTCCTTGCCCTTCCCAGCGGACTTCCCGCGCTTGAGGGCGACCTTGGCCTCGTCCCTCAGAGCCTTGGCCTTGCTAGTCTGCTTGTCGATCTCAGCCTCCTCTCGCACCTCCTTGGCCACGTAGGTGCGAAGCGCCGGCGCCACAAGCTGTGCACGGCGATTGTAGCCCGAGAACTTATCAGCAATCTCGTAGTTCGGGTTCATGGGGTTCTTACCATGAGCCTCAAGTATAGCTTGCCATCTCCGCCCTAACCTCTCGAAGGCCGCGAGCGAAGCCACATTCAGCTGATCGTAAGAGGTAGCCAGCTCGAAAACCTCCGCCATCACCCGCATCTCATGAATAGAGCGATCGTTCTCGCTCCAACCCGCCGTCTGTAGGTGGCGCCCCAGCCAGAACGCGGGCACCATCGCGAGCTGAGCAAACGACATCATCAACCACAAGAACGTGCGAGGACCACCCAAAGGCCAGTCCGCGAAGGCGTCCTCGACCATCTCCTTGACCGAGTCCACCCAGACGCGCTCCCTGCGGTTGAAGGCGTTGAACTTCACTGACAGCGTGCGGACGTCCTCGTCCGCCTTCTTGTCAGGCTCCTCACCCGTTCCAGGGAGCTGTGGGCCTGCAAGAGCCCCGCGAAGGGCCTGGAGGCCTGTGGGCGAGCCAGGGGCTCCCTCTCGCTCCTCGGGCGTGTGAGTGCCTCCCAGGCCCGCCAGGAGCAGGTTCTTGCGGGCCGCGAAGTAGCCGTCGAGCTCCTCCACCTTGATCCGTTCGAGCGCCGCGACGACCGAGCCAAACTTGGCGAACCCGCGGGTCCCCAGCCTGCTCGCCACGGACTCCTTGGCGACCTGAGTGCTGATCCTCGCCACCTCCTGGCCCCCGTCAAAGACGGGCTCAGACGCGACCCAGACCTCGTCACTCCCAAGAGCGTCGGCAAGGTCAGCCTGCCCATCTGCATGCTGCGGCAGAGGAGGAGCAAGACCTCGTGATCCAAGGAGGGGCCGACGGAAATTCCTGATCGCGAACGTGTCATCTTGCACTCTCGCGTGAGCGATCTCCTCGAGCCCTTCGTCGAAGATGACCTGCGACGCCTCGGCCCTAAGCTCCGTGAACTTGTCCCAGGGAACCTTCTGATCGAAGCGGTAGATGGGCCGAGGAAAACCCCTTGGCATAGTGCGACCTTTCAACAGTTCTACTCTGATGGGCCCGCGATCTCCCGTGGTGTTCCACTCCTCCGCATATACATCGAAGTCAGGCGAGGCCCCAACCCAGATACGTCTGTCATCCTGTGACTTAACTTCCCTCAGCAAAATCCGTTCGTGGCCATACTCGTCCCCTTCGTACCAGTAGATGGCATAGCCACCTGGCAGAGCCTCCGCGGCCCCCGCCATCACTGTTCAATGCGACCGTACCCTCCTCGACGAGGGGCAGCAACACGACGAGGACAACAAAACCGAGCGATCAGACCTCCGACCGCTGCTCCGAGAAGCACTCCCAAGAGGCCAATGTTGGCAAGGGAGACGGTGTCGTCCGTGGGTGCGACGAAGCCCGTCCTGTTGAAGAAATCAGGCGGCACCTCACACACGGGAGGTCGTTCCAGCGGCGGCGGACACACACAGTCAGGAACCTTCGGACACTCCGAAGGCCGAGGGCGATCACAGAAACAGTCTGGGCACTGGTGTCGTGCGGAAAGTGAAGCTAGCGAAGCGAGCTCCCTCGCAAGTCCGACTGCGAAGAGACCGATGCCAACCTCTGACCTCATGCGTCTGAGCCGAAAAACTAATTACGAGCGCGCATAGATCATTCACGTACAACTCACATCATCATCATCGGTCCTCTCTCCTCCCCCGCGTCTCCTCCTCTCCGCGTCCTCCTCCTCCTCCTCCTCCTCCTCGTCCTCGTCCTCGTCCTCGTCCTCGTCCTCCTCCTCGTCCTCCTCCTCTCCTCCTCCTCCTCCTCCTCCTCCTCCTCCTCCTCCTCGTCCTACTCCTCCTCCTCCTCTCTCCTCCTCCTCCTCGTCGTCCTCCTCCTCCTCCTCCTCCTCCTCCTCCTCCTCCTCCTCCTCCTCCTCCTCCTCCGTCCCCCACCCCCCCACACATGTTTTATGGCCCCACAGGGAGCTCCACCGAAAGCCCAAATGGCTGCGCTCGCATGGCGCACTCGCCCCTGATTCGGCACACCCCTCGCACGTTCCGTGTCCCCCAGGGAGAGCTCCACCGAAGGCCCCTGTGGCTGCGCTCGAACGGCGCCCCCGCCTCCGATTCGGAACTCCCCCCGCACGTTTCCTTGGCCCCAGAAGGATCATCACCGAAGACCCTGGTGGCTGGCCCCCGCGGCTGCGTTCGCATGGCGTGCCCGCTCCCGATTCGCCACGCCCCCTCATACTTGTCGTGGCCCCGTAGGGCGTTCCACCTGAGACCCCAATGGCTGCGCTCGTGTGGCGTACCCGCCGCCGAATAGGCACACCCCCTCATACGTTTCGTGGCCCCGTAGAGCGTTCCACCTGAGACCCTAATGGCTGCGTTCGTGTGGCGTACCCGCCGCCGAATCGGTACACCCCTTATACGTTTCGTGGCCCCGTAGAGCGTTACACCTGAGACCCCAGTGGCTGCGCTCGTGTGGCGTACCCGCCGCCGACTTGGCACACCCCTCACGCGCACCGTGGCCCCATAGGGAGCTCCACCGAAGGCCCACGTGGCTGCGTTCGCATGGCGGCATCGCACGCGACCTGGTACACCCCTCACACGTTCCGTGACCTCAAATGAAACGACATATAGTATACCCACCTTGTAGTGTATCGTTACCCGAGCGGTGCGGCCAGAAAGCGCCCGCCACGACGCACGTACAAATTATAAGATTTTCGGTGCGCGCGTCACCCCTAGGGGGGCGGCGCACACATAGTATTAATATGTTGGGGTGAAGCCGATCATAAAGAGCTCCACTGAAGGCCCCTGTCTGGCTTCACCTGTTGCCTTCAGGAAGACACTCCGTGCACGAGGGAAGCCCAAACGTGTGTGGTCTTGATATTTTCAGTACGCGGTCCACGGAAGCCCCGACCCTTTCTCTGGGGTTGGCTTTTCATCCTGAGTCGTGTCTTGACGGCCCCGAGGCCCAGGAAGGGCCCCCAAGGGTTAGGTCGGGCATGTCCCCCTACAGGCGGATTTCGGACGAAAAATCGAAAATAGTCAAACATAGATTCAAAACGTGATGAAACAATGCGCAACACATCGTCCCCAGACTATTTTGGAATATTTTTCATATTCCTCCTGTAGAGGGACACGCCCGACTTAACCCAAGGGGCGAAAACGGCCAAAAACCTGCCGTCATGACTTTTGGCACGGCGCGAGGGGCTCGGGGCTTCCTGGCTGCTCCTCTTCGCTGGCCTGCACCCTGGCGTCTCCAGGGGCCGGGGGGGCGCTCCTGCATGCTTTTGATCGCGCTCGCGCCCAAACCTCCGACGGCATGATGTCTCCAGTCGCCGCCGATTCGGCCTCTGGGCGCAGTTTTCGGGCCGCCCAGACGTCAGCACGAGAGCCGCAGTTGCCGAACTTGGACCTGGCTGCGTCATCAGCGCAAGACGCCACCGTGATCGCCGATGGGACTTACGCAGGGCTGCAGCCGCAAAGATCATCGCCTTGGCTCCCTGCTGCCACCACCACGGTATAACGCCATCGCCCACCAACGAGATGGCGCCCCGGGCCCTGGGACAGCCAACAATCGACACTGGACGCAAAACTTACCCCATTAGTGCAATCACTTGGCTTTGATAGTGGCTGGTCTCGGGCAGCTCTGCGCGGCGGCGCCTGACGCCGATGCGCAGGGCCTCTGTGCGCCCATATCTGACTACCTACCAGACCACCCCAACCCAACCCGAAGACCCGAATTTGACCCGAATTTCGGGTTGGGGGGGGTACGGGTTCCATGTGTTTTTTCAACTTCCCCGACCCCCCCCCACTGGAAATGGAGGGCAAATTGAGGCCTTCGGGTTGGGTTGAGGTGGTTTGGTAGGTGGTGAATATGGGTGCTCCGCGGAGATCGGAGCCGTGTGAGAGGGAGGGAACTCTGGGACCGCCGACGGAGCAAACAGCTGCCGGAGGACGTCCAGGCGTGCACCCCAGGGCTCTGCCCCCGAGAGCCGACGCAGCGAACAAGCCACGACGACGTGCAAATCCACGCCCGGAGCCCCGGAGCCCTAGACTCGATCTTTCTGCATCTTGTTCAAGCCGGATCGATCGGTGAGGGTCCCCGGGGCCCGAAATAAAACAAAAGAAAACGACATACAACTAAACTGTTGCCGCTCCGCTTGGATTTCTTGGATCCGCGCTGCCCCCCCCCCCCTCCCTCCCTGGCGCGCGGAGCGCTCCAGGGGCGACGCCGGGGGCGCCGCCAGGGGGACCCAGCGCGGATCCAAGACATCCGCGCGGAGCGCCCAAAATTTCTGTTTCTGGCGCTTCTTCTTAGTCTTCTCAGAAAAATAAACGATAACGCCCGGCTTGACAAACATCGAGACTCCAGGATCTCAGGAGAAGGAGGCGGAGGAGGAGGAGGAGGAGGAGGAGGAGGAGGAGGAGGAGGAGGCGGAGGGGGAGGAGGAGGAGGAGGAGGAGGAGGAGGAGGAGGAGGAGGAGGAGGAGGAGAAGGACGAGGAGAGGAGGAGACGGAGAAGGAGGAGGCGAGGGGGGGAGGAGGAGGAGGAGGAGGAGGAGGAGGAGGAGGAGGAGGAGGAGGGGAGGAGGAGGAGACGAGGAGGAGGAGGAGGAGGAGGAGGAGGAGGAGGAGGAGGAGGTGGAGGAGGAGGAGGAGGAGGGGGAGGGGGAGGAGGAGGAGGATGAGGAGGAGGAGGAGGGGGATGGGGGAGGGAGGAGGAGGAGGAGGAGGAGAAGGAGGAAGAGGAGGAGGAGGAGGAGGAGGAGGAGGAGGTGGAGGAGCAGTCACCTCGATCCTCGAACCTTGTTCCTCCCCTCTCCGTTTCGCCTTGGCGAGACCCATCAAGCGGAATCGGAAATCGGACCGGATCGAAATCTGCGTCGCCATCGGGTTGCACCAGAATGGATTTTCCCATACTTTCCCATATTTTCTGGGGAATCGAGGATTCCTTGTGTCTGTGTGTTTTTTCTCCTCCTGAAGAATGCAGCACGGAGCCGGACTCCACTCGGCCAGGCCACGCCCGGATGCACAGCAACCCCTTGCGCGCACCTTGGGTCGCACTGGTTCGTCGGAGTATCCGAATCGAATCGGGTCGGGCTGGCCAGAATCGATTGGGAGCCCCCACACCAGGTGGTGCAATACAGAAGGGGCGTTGACCTAAGGAACCCTAAATAAGGAACGAGGCCCCTCCTTTCCCATAAATTAAACTTCGATTCCCCATCGAAAACCTAAGGACAACCTGAGGCAAGCTGTGAAACAATCAAGGAACACGGAGCCCCTCCCCAACGAAAAGGGTTCCTTCTTCAAGACCCCTACTGTATCAAGTGGCGACCTGGAATCCCCCAGAAAGTCACCGCTGAGCCGTTGGGTTTGAAACACGGGGTCACCGCTGGGTTTTGTGACTCGTGGACCCACCAAGGTTCGGGACATCCCCGAAGAACCACGCGAGCCCTCAAACCGGGTGGTGACACCAAATCGCCCGAGACTCACCGCCGGGTGTTGTCACCACCACGCTTGGGGATTACCAGCTCGACACCGCCGTCGTGCTGGATGGCGGAGCCCAGGAAGGAACGAAGGGCGATGTTCCGACCACGGCGAGCCTCAGTCACGAATCGGCTCCCCGACCAGAGAGTCCAAGGGCCCGAAAACCACGGTGCCTCCTGAGCGCACAAAAGTGGTCCTCCTTTCAGCTAAGACCAAACCAGGGCGAGGATAACACGTTGGGTGAGGATAGATCAAGAATCTCTGAGATCTGGCGGCTCTGGAGGAGGTATCGGGCGCCGCGGCCTTCCCACCGCGCTCTGGAACGCTCTGAAAGCGTTCCGGATCGCTCTGGAACGGACACATCCTCGTCCTAGCCCCGTCTGATGAGCGCCCAAAAAAGGCCTCCTCCTCCTCCTCCTCCTCCTCCTCCATCTTCCCCCTCGATCCTCCTCCTCGATACTCCTCGGTCCATCTCCTCGGTCCTCCTCGATCCTCCTCCTCGCCCTCTCCGTCCTCGTCGCCGTCCTCCTTTCAGCAAACCTGGCTGCACAAGGCGACCCGGGGCACCGCACCCCGGAGGGCGCGGCGCAGCCCACCGAGGCCGGAGGAGCCTCCGGGGACGGCGAGGACGTGCGAATACCAGGGTCCCGAGGCCGGAAGCAGACCTCCGAGAGCCCAGAGCCTCGAACCGGAGATGCCAAGAGAGCGCACCAAAGTTGGCCACGCCGCCCATCCTGGGCCGAGCATCGGTGTGTGCGCCCTCCTGGTGCTAGCAAGTACATATGTATGTACATGCATGCATGCATGCATGCATGCACCTACCTACCTACCTACCTACCTACCTACCTACCTACCTACCTACCTACCTACCTACCTACCTACCTACCTACCTACCTACCTACCTACCTGCCAACCTTCCTACTTTTCGACGTATGTACGTAAATCCATACAAGCAAACATAACGTACATACATACATGCATGCATACGTACATACACGCATGAATATGTGCATACCTACATGCCTAAGTACGTACGTACATAGATACATGCATGCGTGCATGCATGCATGCATGCATACACACATACACACATACACACATACGTACATACGTACATACACACATACGTACATACATACATACATACATACATACATACATACATACATACATACATACGTACACACGTACTCACGTACATACGCACAAACGTACATGCGTACATCCATACGTACATACATGCATACATACATGCATACATGCATGCATACATATATACATATACATGTACATACACATATACAAATACACATACATACTAGAACCATCGGGCGCGCTTCGCGCGCGCTCAGGTTCTAGTTGAGGTCACCGCTCAAGTGCGATGCCCGCGACGATTATTACAACGAAGACGGCGGCATGCACTGCAAGCCACATGTTCCGGAAGCGCCATGTTCCGGACGAGCGTTCCCGGAGCATGGGGCGCCAGAGGCTCCCCCGGTCTTCCCCCCTCCCGGACTATCCTGCCGAGGAACTCTTGGGTTGCGTAGGGCCGGTCTTGCGGGCTCCCTGGGGCTCTCTGGGCCCGCCTAGGGCTGTTTGGGAGCGGACCTGGAGGCGCGATGGGCCCTACTGGAGCGTGGAGAAGCCGAAAAGAGAAGAAGGCCAAGATCCTCCATTTCCTACGCAGAACAAGCGATTTTGGCCTGTTGGGACCCTCTTGGGAGTGCTCCTGGAGGCGTCTTGAGCCATGTTTCAAGCCTCTTGGGAGCTACCTAGGGCTGTCTTGAGGCGGAAGCTGGGTTTTCCGGACGCAGTCCGTGTCTTAGCACCTCTGGGGCCTGTTTTGGGGCACTCGTGGGCTGCCCTGGGCGCTTCTGGGGCCAGCCTTGGGCTCTCTGGGACCGCCTCGGGGCGGCCTTGGGCGCTTCTGGAGCTGTTCGGGGGCGTTCTCGGAGGCCTCCTGGGCCGCCTAGGAGCGTGGGACAGCCGCAAAGATCGGAAGGCCCAAACCCTTCGAATACGATGGTAAAACCATCATTTTTTGGCCTGCTGGGGCCCTCGTGGGAGTGCTCTTGGAAGCGTTTAGAGCCATGTTGGAGGACTCTTGGGGGCTGCCTGGGGTCACTGTTGAGGCGGGAGCCCTGGGTGTTCGGTACGCGGTCCCTCTCTTGGGCCCTTCGTGGGCTTCTTTTGGAGCCTTCGTGGGCTGTCGTGGGCGCTTCTTGGGCCAGCGTTGGGCTCTCCAGGGCCGCCTTGGGCTTGTCTGGGGGGCCTCTGGGGCTGCTGGGGGGCGGACCTGGAGACCTCCCGGGCCGTCGTGGAGCGTCGTACAACCGAAAAAAACAAAAGGCCAAAATCCTTCCGAAACCCTCGGATAACCATCGATGTTGGCCTCCCGGGGCTCTCTGGGGAGCGTTCCTGGAAGCGTCCGGAGCTATGTTGGAGGGCTCCTGAAACCTCTACCACGTGCTTCGGCGACATGGGTCGAAGGTGGGAACCATTCCTGGTGCTGAAACAGCACCAGGGTCCGTCCTGAGCCGCTCGGGAGATGCCCCGGAGCGGCTCTGGAGAGGCCCGGGGGGGGTCCCCCCATGGCGACTCGAGGCACCTGGCCGGAGGCCCCCGGCCCCGTACCCCGACATATATATATATATATATATATATATATATATATATATATATATATACATACATACATATATATAGCTCGCCTACCGTTCTCTCCCGCCAGGCTCATTTTTGTGTGAGGGGCTGACCAGGCAAGTGACTTCGAGACATCGATGCCGAGGAACGCCGAGCCGAGAGCACACACCCCCTACATAAAGAAATTGCGTTTACAGCTTGCTGAGCAATATAACAGAGGAAGGAACGAAGAGAGAAGCACGGCACAGACACACACCCGCAGAGGCACGCGAGAGAGGGGGGGAGGGAGGGAAGACTTGAGCGTGGCAGTTGCGGCGGGATCCAGGATGGGCTATGCCTAAACATGTTAAATGTGACAGCTCGCCTACCGTTCTCTCCCGCCAGGCTCATTTTTGTGTGAGGGGCTGACCAGGCAAGTGACTTCGAGACATCGATGCCGAGGAACGCCGAGCCGAGAGCACACACCCATACCCGTATGGTGAACTGGCCGACTGGTTGATAGTCAGAAGGAGGCCGAACAACTTCTTTATGCACCCAATGCCATATCCACAGCATATTTTGAAAACCTCCGAGCACGTTTATCTTCGAACGATCGCTGCATCACACGACTGAACTTCTGGGCGAACGCTTTGGGGTACTCAGCCGCCAGACGAGTGAAGTGAGGACCGTGAGGAGCGTGCCCGGACAGAATCACGTGTCGTTTTTTAGACATCGAGCAAATACCTGATCGACCAGAGCAACGGATACTGAGGTTCAGCAACGGCAGCGAATTCCAGGCGGCGACGCTGGTCGCCTTCCTCCACGGCGCCCCGTACTGACACATGTGAAGCTGGATCTTCTGGGCGCAGGGCGCCCGCAAAAGCCGGGCCAGTTCAGGAGCGTGCCACATCAAGGAGCCCGCGGGATTCTCAAGGTACACAGCAACTTTCCACTTCATAGCGAGGCGGATGACCTTGCACGTGAATCTGAAGGTCGAGTTGCCTACCTCCAGCCTCGCCAGCTCGCTCGCCGAAAGCCCAGGCAGCCCCATGGGATGCCGCCGCGAGCGCAGAGGCCGGCGCAAAGCCTGACTCCACGTCGTGCAAGGCGTCCCGAGCCAGATGCCGGCTATGCAGCCGGATGTGACCCATCCATGAAGCACCCCAAAAAACTCATGCACCAGATGATTCTCGTGAGCACCGCGGCCGATGTCGAACCCGATTGCCGAGAAGCCGTCGGATTTCAGCGCTGCCGTGATGCAGCCCTTGCCGCAGAACAGCTCGACGAAGACAAACCGCCTGTGCAGCCGCCCCGCGTTCACGGCCTTTCTGAAAGCAGCCAGCATGTGGGCCCGCACGGCCCCCGGGGCCGCAATCAGCGGCGGCGCCGCTTGCGGCCGCGGATGGCCGCCGCCGCCAGGCTGGGTCGGGCGCCGACCAGGCTGGTCAGGGCGGCGGGCAGCTGGGAGCGCAGCGGATGCGGGCCGCCGGCCAGGGCGCCCTCGATCACCGCCCTGAAGTTCGCCTCGACCAACTTGCCGAACGACAGCGTGGTGGCAGGGACCCAGTGCAGCTCGGCGAGCAGCTTCGACTCCTTTGCGTACCGCTTCATGCTGCTGCTGTGGCCCCATCTGCCCCTGCGTTGCACCTGCTCCGGCGTGCGGAGCCCGCGGATGATGTCCTCCGAGGCCCCCCCGTGGCGGAGGGAGTACAGGTGCGGGCGGAGGCGGCTCAGCGACAGGAGCTTGGCCGCCTCGCCGAAAGCCTTCTTGTACTCGCCGAGGTCGAAATCCCAGAGAGAGGCTTCGGCTGGCGTGGCCAGCTTCAAGGCCTCGAGGACCCGAAAGAGCCAGCTCGCGTTGTCGATGATCACCGACTCCTCGAACAGGCCGACCTTGCTCGGGACACGATCGACCACGTCGTGCAGCAGGAGTGCCCACTTGTCGTACACCTGCCCCGCGGCCGCGGCTGGCTGGACCAGGCTGCGGCCCCGGAGGCGGAGCGCCTCGCCAGGCCGCAGGTAGCACAGGAAGCTCAGGATCACGCAGATGGCCATCCGCGCCTGGCCCCAGCTGGCCAGCATGCCCGCGATCGCAAAGCAGGCACACCTCGGCAGCGGCAGCCGCGTGTGTGCCGGGGCCCGGCGGGCCCACGCGATGGCACACCGCTTGGCCCGCGGCAGCACCCGAGGCACCGCCTTGTACAAGACCGGCATCACATGGCTGAGCGCCGCCAGGAGCTGGGACCCCGTGTTGCCGTTCTCGCCCAGGAGGTACATCTGGTCGAAGTACTCCACCAGCAGCGCGTCCAGCTCCGATGTCGAGCACCAGTCCCGGCGGCGAGTCGAGCAGAAGGCCGCAAAGGCCTCGAGAGCCATCTGGTAGTTCCTGGCCGTCGAGGGCAGGATCGCGGCATTCTCCAGGGTCGACAGCCCGGTGAACCGCAGCGCAGCCCGAGCCACCTGTGCAGCCGCCTGGGCCCGCTCGCGCTTCAGAGCGGATGCCGCCGGCGCCCGGGACGTCCGCGCCCCCTGCACGCAGGGCGGCGACAGGAGCCCGCAGCCCGCGCCCAGCGTCAGCAGCAGCAACCGCGAGGCCGCCATGCGGCCCGGACGGGCCATATGAGCGCGCGCCAGAGAACCAGCCGACCTCGCCTCGGGACACCGGGTCGGCCGGGTTGAGCTCCGACGGAACCCACCGGACGGCGAGTCTCGAGCCCGTTGCCAGCGATAGAGCACATATTCGATACAGACACTGTCGTAGGTGAACTGACTTGGCCCGTCCTTTGCCCGCTGCCAATACCAGGGGAAGGTTGTCCGAGAGGATCAGGATGCGACGACCGTGGGCCTTGCAGCTCCTCAGGACGTTCTTGAAGCCCATGACCAGGGCCTCTCCCTCAAGAAACAGGATGTTGGGCCCCATCTCGACATGTGTGGCGGATACACAGCTCCAGCACCCCGGACGCAGAAGCTGCCTAGGCACCTCCAAGAACTCCCCCGTGCTTGGGTCAGGCTCCTCCTCGTTCAGGGCCCACAAAGGCCCCTCCTCCCGCTCCAAGATCATCTTGGTCTCCTCGTCCATCCCAACCTCCTCCAAGGCCCTTCGACGGGCCTGAGCACCACCCTCGATCTTGAAACGGAACCTCTCCTTCTGCCGACCTAGCTCCTGGACCTGGACCGGGCTCATCTTGCGGCGGACGACTCCGAGACCGAACGGCGACGCGTCTGTACACGCAACGTAGGGATGCCAATCAGCCTGCAGGTCCACGCACAGCAATGGCAACAAGTTGCGAACGCTCTCGAGCTCCTGCCTCACAGAGGACCACAAACAACAGGGTGTGGGGCCAGCGGCCTGGATATATGCGTACGTGGCATGCAGCAAGGACAGACACTCGCGGCGCACCAAACTCGTCCAAGTGATGTGACCGGCGATAACACGCAAGAGATGTCCGCTCACCCTCGGCCTGGCCAGCAAGTCATCCAGTGCATACCGAAGCCTCCAAATGTTGCGACTCTTCACCGAAAGATAACGACCACCGCGGAGCGACATCCCCAAGAATTCACGATCCTTGCTGGCACCTTCAAGCTCGTGGACGACGAGGCCCAGGCCCCTCAACTGCTCGACGACAATATTGAGACGACTGGCCACGGTCCCCGGATCATGCCCCAAGGTGAGGAAGTTGTCCACATATGCGGCTGACGCGGTGTCCCCAGGATATCTAAGAACCACTCCTGGCCTGCCGTCCAACACCTGCTCGTTCCTTTTGAAGCCCCCTTTGTCCAAAGCCCCCTCCAGGACGTTTTGACATAGATGGAGAGCCCATGAGAAGCCCATAGGAAGCACCCGTACGCAAGGTAACATAGTTACGCCGGCCCCGTCAGGGACACCAGGAATGTGAAACTTCTGCAGATAAGAGGAATCTATACAGGGCAAACTAAACATATGCTCCATTCCTTGAGGCAACTGCATATGATAAAAAGCCA
>CAUYUJ010018682.1:185134-280134 GCA_963575745.1 Prorocentrum cordatum | reverse complement strand
TGCTGAGAAGGCCCCCCTTTCTGAGGAGAACCCCCCCTGGGCCTCCCACCGATCGAACCTGCAGAGAACCCCCCCCCCCTGCCTCGAGCCCGCCTTCTACCTGCCGCCAGGACGGCCCTGCTGAGAATGCCCTGCCCACCTGAGGAGAACCCCCCTGGCCTCCCACCGAGCCGAACCCAGGCTGATGCCTCGCAGCCCGGGCTTCGGCCCTCCCCCAAGCTCCTGACCTGCCTCTCCCTCCTGCGAGGCGCCGCTGCCTGGGCAGGCGGACTGCCGAAGCTGGCTCGAACGGAAGGCTGAGGCTGACCGCATCTGCTGAGGCAGACCCCCATGCCGCCACGGCCGCAGCGAAACGAGCGCGGGCCCAACCGGCGGCGCAGGCCTGGCAAATGCTGCCGCGGCCCCTCTGAGACCGCAGGGGGGGTTCGCTCTCGCCGCTGGCTGAGCTCGGCCCAGCGCATGAGGCAGGACCCCGCTGCCCGACGAGCTGCGGCAGACACTTTGTTTGCTTGGCGCCAGACCGGCTGTCCGGGGGGGCTGAGGTGAGGCCGCTCTGCTGCCTGCTGATGCCGGGCAGGCCTGCTGCCCGCGCGCTGATGCACTGCGATGTCGGTCAGGCTGAGGCAGCGGGTAGGCGGGATCCGGGGAGGGGAGGCTGAAGGCCCGACGACCGGGTCTGAGGCAGGCCCTGAAGAGCGTTGGATTCTGTTCCGCCGAGGCGAGCATGCCGCTGATGCGACGTAGGGGGAGGGGCTGCGGGCGGGCATCGAACAGGGAGAAGAAGGGAGGGAGGGGATGCCCTGATGAGGACCGCAGCAGGCGGAGGCTAGGCCGGTGCGAGCGGCTCCTGAGGCTGAGCTCACACGCGCTGCGGCAGGGGGGCGGCGCGCGTGAGGCTGATATCCTGCCCCTCGTGCTTGCGTCGTGCTCGTCTGGTCGAGGCGGCCTCGCGCTGATGAAGCGTCTCCCTCGTGCTGCGGGCTCCGCAGGGTGAGCGCGTCGTCCTCATCTCGGCGTGAAGGCTCCTGACGTCGTCTCGAGGTCGCTGGGACTCGCGAGGTGGTCTTCTCGCCGTCTCGCAGTCTCCTCTCCTCTCCTCGGCTGGGCCGTCGCTGTCGCTCTCGTCGTCGTCGCTGTCTCGCTGAGGCCTCGCTCTTCGTCGCGTCGCGTGGCGCTCGTGCTCAGGCTCGGCTCGTCCTCGACTCGCCTCTGTTCCACTCGCGACTGCCGGATCGCGAATGCGACGCACGACTGCGACGGAACAGCAGAATTCGGGGAGGGGAGGAGGAGGGGAGGAGTACAACAGGATTCTTATCTGCACGACTAAGGGGTAGCTGTGCTTCTCACGATATGCTCCTAGTCTCACATGTCCCGGGCGGGTCGCCTGTTAGGTTGCTTTTGCTGGGATAATTTTCAATACTGGTAGTGCCTCAAAGGTGAGAAGGCCCCACGCAGCCTAAGAGGCCCCGAGAGGCCCAAGAGGGCCCCAAGACGGGCAAGAGAAACAGGAAGGGGGGACTGGAACCAGAATTGAGACTTCCTCCCTAAGACGCCCCCGGGACGCCCCACAGGAATGCAAAGGCCCCGGGAGGCCACCGAGCGGCCCAAGACGCCCCCAAGATGCGCCGAGACGGCCTCGGGCCGCCCCAAGAGGCCCAAGAGAGTTCCCAAGGGTCCACAAGGCCCCCAAGCCGCTTTGGGCTGCCTTGGGGCCCCCCGGTCCTCTTAAGGTCTCTCAGGCCCTGGAGGCTGCCTGCTCCTCCTCCCCCTTCACCCTCCTCCTGTACTCCCTTCCGGGCCTCCTGGGGCTCCTCCTGGGCCTCCTTGGGCCCAGGGCCGGCTTTCGAGGCTTCCCTGTCGGCGGAAACGGCTTGGGCCTTCGCAATACCCCTGACATGCTCCAAAGCTCCAAAGGTGCTGGGGACGCGTCCCCTGACTGTTGGGGACTATTTTTGCAATCCCCCCCGGCGAAGGGAGGCCAGGGCTTCGGCTAGCCGAGGGAGCTCCGGCTGATTCCTTCGAGGGCGAGGGCTTCCATTTCCAAGCTGGCGCGGGCGCGCTGAGGGAGGGGGGAGGTCTGACCCAGGGAGGCCGCGCGGGCTGGGGGGGCCCTGCCGAGGACCTTTTGTCTTGCCCTACCGGCAGACCTTTTGTTTGCCCTAGGAAGGACCTCTTGCCCATCTTCTGCGCCATACCGAAGGACCTCTTGCCCACGGATGCGCCTGTTTGCCCGACAAGCAGTGTGGTGTGTGTGATGTGTGTGTGTGTGTGATGTGTGGCTTGGCAGGCGGCGCCGGCTGGGCCGTCGCAGAAGTGCGCCAGCTGGCGCGCTGCGGGCAAACTGGGGGCGAGGCGCTGCACGCCCCCGCCGACGCTGACGCAGGCGTTGCGGATGGGACGGAGGCCCCCCTGCGCTGATCCCGCTGGGCCGGCAGCCGCGCTCTGGCGCGCTCTCCCGCCAGAGCGGGGGGCCGGGGGCGGCCCTGCCTTGATGATCTTACTCGTCTTGGGCCCGCCTGAGGCCGCTGATCCTGAGGCAGGCCCGGGACACACTAGGACACAAATCACACAAATACCCGGATCTGCCCACTTGCCCGAGGCTCCTGGGTTTTGTGTGCCCCCACTTGAGGCAGGCCCCATATGTCTGGGAATGCTGATTGTTGTGTGTGTGTGTTCTGTCCCTGTGAAACTGTGTGGGCAGTGTGGTGACACTGCCAGTGGAAGTGTGCTGGGCCTCTCTGGGCCTGTGGCGGGGCCGGAGGCGGGCGCGGTTGAAGCACGGTGCCTTGGGCCGGCTCGGGGCCGCCGGGCGGTGTGAGCGCGCGTTTGCGTTTGGCGGCGGGGGAGCCGTTGTGGGGCATTTTAAGCCCATCAAGGACAAGGGAGGCACTTTTCCCCGACACGCACGGGTCGCCTGCATTGCCGTTAGAGAAGAAGACTAGGGCTGACAGCCGTGCGACTCTCGCTCCACATCTTTCTTCGGGGCGAGAATGGTTGCTCAGAGCCAAGCCGAGCCGCCCACGGCGAAGATTTTGCCGCGGACCTGCCGCAAGCGCGGCCGGGCGCGGGGGCGAGCGGCTCTCCGACGAGAGGTGGATTGTGGCCCGTGGGCGCCGATGGGGCGGGCCCGTGGACACGAGGAGAACGGCGCCGTTATGGCCGAGGAGGGCCCCACAAGGGATGCGGCCGCTTCAGGAGCCTCGAACGCTCTTCGAGCCCCTCGGGCTGCCCTCGCGCTGCCTGGCCGCCTGGCGCGGCCAACGCGGCCTGGGCGAAGTCTGACTTGGATGGCATTTGGACGGCGCTTGTTTAGACGGCGATCTTCTGGGGCCCTCGCCCGCAGGAGATCGCCCGTCTTGGGAAAGCGCTCTTGCGCGAGCTTGGGCTGTCCTGGGCGCCTCTTGGGCTGTCATGGGGCCGCCTGGGACCGTTCCAGGGCTCCCTGGAGGCCCTCTTGGGGCGTCTTGGGGCGATCTTGGGGGCCTGTATGGCCGTCTTGGACGCGTTGCGGACGCAAAGCGCGGGATTGGCAAAAATGCAAGTTTTCCCTAGGGATTGGGACGATTTTTCCTTGTCCGAGCTCTCTTGGGCCGTCGTCGGGAGGCCATCTTGGACGTCTTGGAGCGCTCTTGGACCTTTTCGGAGGCCCTCTTGAGCCGTCTGGGGCCATCTTGGGGCCCTCGTGAAGGCCTCCGGGGGCGTCTCGGAGCGCTCTTGGGCCATCTTGGAGTGTCTCGGAACGCGCCGGGGCCTGCTGGGGCTCGCAGAGGCCTGCTACGCCATTTTGGTCCGAATCGCCTTTCTCGCACGCGCGGGGCCCTGCATTGTAGTAAAGACTAGAGCTGACCCGTGGACTACGTCCACTTGCGGGGTGAAGGGGTGCTGCTGCAAGGCGATCAGGATGAATGGCCTCATGTTCGCCTGCCACGCATCGCTGAGCGAGGAGACGGAGGAGCGTCTGGACGCCCCACCTGGCGCGCTCAAGGGCTCCCCTGGGATCGGGTCGGGCTTTGTCGTTGCGTTTGGTCCGACCTTCTCAGGGCGTTCTGGGGCAGTCTGGGGGCCCTCTGAGGGGCCCCAAGATCACCAACACGCCTCCAAGATATCTCCATAATGGCCGCCCGCCCAGAATCGGCGGGACCGATTCTGGGCCACCGCGCCGCGACCCAGAATCCCGCCCGACGCGCCCTGGGCGGCCGCGCGCGCTTCTGGGGTCGGCCGAAGCGATTTTGGGCCACCAGAAAAGCGAAACATGGCATGGCGCCCAGAGGCCGCAGAGAGGGCTCCAGACCGACAAAAAGGGCGAGGGATTTTGAGGCCAAATCCGGCAGGGAGCGCCAAACAAGCATCAGAGGCCCATGGTGCGCTGGGAGCCGTGTTGGGACCGTCTGTGGCCGTCTTAGGCCGTGTTTGGCTGCTGTTGGTGCTGTCTTCGGTGCTTCTTGGGCCGTGATCTTGGGGCCCCTGGGGGTCGTTTTGGGGCCTCTCAGCGCTTCTTTTTCGGCCTCCTGGAAGACTCCTGGGTTTGGGCTGTCTCGGGTGCCTCTTGGGCCGTGTGGAGGCGGTCCGGGGCCGTCTGAGGGTTGTTTGGGGCCGTCTTGGACGTCTCTGGAGCAGTCTGGGCACCGTCTGGGGGTCGTCTAAGGCCATCCTGGGCCGCTCTTGAAGCTGTCTTGGGTGCCCCGTGGGCCGCCAGGGGCGCCTTAGGAGCCGTCCTAGGGCCATCTTGGGCCTCTGCATGGCCGTCTGGACGCTATGAAGAGGGCAAGCCCAGGAACTGCCAAAATGCACGTTTCCCCGAAGGGAATGGGACGATTTTTTCAGTTTTCGGGCTCTCTTGAGGCTCGTCGTGGAGCACTTGGAGCGTGTTGGAAGCCTCTTGGGCCGCCTGCAGGCCATCTGAGGCGTTGTCGGGGCCGTCGGGGGAGTGCCTGGGTCCGCCTCGGGCGTCTCTGGAGCAGTCCGGGCACCGTCTGGCGGTCGTCTTGGGCCGTCCTGGGCCGCTCTTGAGGCTGTCTTGGGTACCCGCGGGCCGCCAGGGGCGCCTCAGGAGCCGTCCTAGGGCCATCTTGGGACCATGTATGGCCGTCTTGGACGCTATGAAGAGGGCAAGCCCGGGAACTGTCAAAATGCACGTTTCCCCGAAGGGAATTTGATGATTTTTTGGTGTTCGGAGTCTCTTGAGGCTCGTCGTGGAGCACTTAGGGCATTTTGGAAGCCTCTTGGGCCGCCTGCAGGCCATCTGAGGCGTTGTCGGGGCCGTCTGGGAGCTGCCTGGGTCCGCCTTGGGCGTCTCTGGAGCAATCTGGGCACCGTCTGGCGGTCGTCTTGGGCCGTCCTGGGCCGCTCTTGAGGCTGTCTTGGGTACCCCGTGGGCCGCCAGGGGCGCCTCAGGAGCCGTCCTGGGGTCGTCGTGGGCGGTCTTGGGGCCCTCATGGGAACATCTTGGAGCGATCTTGGGGGCCTCTATGGCCGTCGTGGACGCGTCGGGAATGAAAAGCACGATAATGCCCCAAATGCGCGTTTTCCGAAAGGGGATTTTAAGATTTTGACATCTTGGGGCTCTCCTGGGAGGTCCTCCAGGGCCGTCTTGGGAGCCTCCGGGGACGTCTTGAGGCCACTTGGGCGCCTCTTGGGCTGCCTTGGGACCGTCTTGGGCCGTCTTGAGCCGCTGTTGGAACCCTCCTGGGTTCCTCTTGGGCTGTCGTGGGGCCTCTTGGGCCATCCAGGGTCCGTCTGGGCCCGCCCGAGGGCGGTTTTGACTGGGTCCCCCGCCATTCTGGCACGCGGCTCCCCTGGCGTTAGAATATAGACTAAAGCTGACCCGTGGACTTACGTCCACGACAGCTTCTGTTGAAAATGATCTGGTGCTGCCTGACCTCGTATGACCACAGATTAGCTCGACGAGCTGGGCCGTCCTGGGCCGTCTCGGGGTTCAACCGGGTTCTCTGGGGGTCTGTTGACCCGTCGTGGAGATCTCTGGAGGGCGTGTCGGGCCGTCTGGAAGCTCTCCGAAACCTTCTGTAATATTCTGGGAGCCCTCTGGGGCCGCCCTTGGGCTCTCTTGAGGCAGTCGGAGACAGCCCAGAGGGCCCTAAGACGGCCCGAAGACGGACCCAGACGGCCCAAGGAGGCCCCGAAAACAACCCAGGAGGCTCGATGGGGACCCCCAGAAGGCCCAAGGTGGCCCGCAAGGAGCACAAGAGTCTCCCCCGAAGCCTTCTTGGAGCTGTCTCGCGTCGAAAAGCCTGTGAAGCAAAATACATACATCTTCCTTTGGGTGTTGGAAAGCTTTGCAGTTGCCGTGGTCTTCCGGACAATTCCTGCAAGGCCTCTTGGGGCCGTCTAGGGGCCTTTTGGAGGCCTCTTGGAACCGCTTGAGATCTCTCGGGGGCCCTGTCTGGCGGCTGTCGGGGCCAATTCTGGCCATCTCGGACATTACCGAAGGCTGTCTCTGCGACGTCTTGGGAACCCAGAGCCCACAGGGACCCGGAGGGAATGCCGACGCCGCTGGAGCCGCCAAAGCGATTGGCCCACGCACTTGTCCCAGAATTGAGGGGATGATGATGATAGCTTCGTGCTCCAGTTTCAGAGTTGTTGACGTTGCGGCTCACTCTCAGGAGCCTCGGGTTGCAGAGCTTACTGTGTCACCGTTCGCTCTTGGGAACATTGGATTGAACAACTTTTTACTGTACCGATCGCTCTTTTATTTGGCGTCTGTGCGCCTTCTCAGTGCTCCTTGTGGGAGACTTGTTGGGCCCCTTCAGGAGCCCTGTTGGGCCAATCTGTTGCCGTTTTGGGACGTCTTGGGGCCCGTTTGGGCCGTCACGGGGCGTCTTGGGGCCCTCTTGCACCGTCTTGGGGCCCTCTTGGGGGCCGCTTGGGTCGTCTTGGGGGGTTTGGGGGGGCCTCTTGGCCTGCCTGGACCGTGCAACAATGCAAAAAGCGGATATGCTGAAAATGTACGTTCTCCCATGAGAATGTGGCCATTTTTGCTTCTTTGGCGTCCCTTCGGGGCCCTCTCGGAGCGTCTTTGGGGCCTCTTGGACCGTCGTTGAGCCACCTTCCGAGGTCTTTGGGGCGTCTTGGAGGCCTTGGACCGTCTTGGGGCTCTGTGGAGGGCTTCCTGGGGCCCTCTTGGGAGCCTCTTCGGGCCCTCTTGGAGCCCTCTTGGGGCCGTCTTGGGGCCCTCTCAGGCCGTTTGAGGGCCCTCTTCGGCTATCTTTGGGCCCTCGTGCACCGTCTTGGGGTCCTCTTGGGAGCCGCTTGGGTCTTCTTGGAGGGTTTGGGGGGGCCTCTTGGTCTGTCCTGGACCGCGTAGCAACGCAAAGGGCGGATATGCTGAAAATATACGTCCCATAGGAATGCGACCATGTTTGCCTCTTTGGCGTCCTCTCGGGGCCCTCTCGGAACGTCTTTGGGACCTCTTGGACGATCGTGCAGCCACCTTCGGAGGTCTTTGGAGGGTCGAGGCCAGTCTCGGCACCAATTGGGGCCGTCTTGGGGCCCTCTTAGAGCGTGGGCTTGAGCTCGCTCAAGCTTCGCTCTGCAAGGGGGGGGGAGACGCCAACGACGAAAGAATTGTCCCCAATGCCGGGACCGCCCCCCCATGCACCTTCCTCTCCAACGCCCCCCCCCTCTTCCTGCACCCCCCCCTTCCCCTGCAATCTCCTCTTCGCCCCCCCTCTTCCTGTGGGGGGAAGGAGGGGGGGACAGGAGAGAGGGGGGGGGGGGAAAGGAGAGAGGAGGGGGGGGGACAGGAGTGAGGGGGGGGATGGAACAGGAGAGGGGGGGGGACAGGAGAGTGGGGGGGGGAGAGGGAGAGTGGACAGGAGAGAGGGGGGGGGGGGGAGAGAGGGGGGGGGGGGGACAAGCTAGGTGCGCTCGCGTCATATCTGACGTCCTACCCCTCCCTCCCATCCCTTACCATGGCGCTGATTTTCTCTATCCGCGGACGCGTGTCGTAGCGGACCTGTGGCTCCGCGCGCGCGTGCGTAGTGGGTGGTGGTGCACGTGCGTGCGTGCGTGCGTGTGTGCGTGGTTGTCGTGGTGGTGGTGGTGGTGGTGGTGGTGGTGGTAGTGGTGGTGGTGGTGGTGGTGGTGTGGTGGTGGTGGTGGTGCTGGTGGTGGTGGTGCTGGTGGTGGTGGTGTGGTACTGGTGCTGGTGGTGGTGGTGGTTGTGGTGGTGGTGGTGGTGGTGGTGGTGGTGGTGGTGGTGGTGGGCGCGGTGCGGCGCGGTGGTGGCGGGCGGATGGGCGCGCGAGAAAAAGGCCCGCGCTGGGGCGAGAACGCCATCCTGAACGACGGAGGCCAAACACCGATCCGAAAATGAGGCCCACGCTGCAGCGGGAGCACGATTCGGAACGATTCGGGAGCAGAAATGAGGCCGGCGCCTCAACGCGAGCAGCATTTTGGGAAAAATGACGCCGGCGCCTCAGCGAGAGTCGTTTCCCGGGATTTCCCGGGCATCCTGTGTGTAAAAAAACAGTACGCGGAGGGTGCGCGGCCATCACCCGGACGCCATCGGGGGAAGAGGGAGAGTATTTCTATATTGAGTAATTGTGAAGGAGAGAAGGGGGGGGTAGGGACAGGAGAGAGGAGGGGGGGGAGAGAGAGAGGGGGGGGGACAGAAGAGAGAGGGGGAGACAGGAAAGAGGAGGGGGGGGGGTGGGGGGGAGGGGCGGATCATCACCATCACCATCACCATCCCATCACCACACCATCACCATCACCATCACCATCACCATCACCATCACCATCACCATCACCATCACCATCGTCCATCATCATCATCATCATCATCATCATCATCATCATCATCATCATATCATCATCATCATCATCATCATCATCATCATCATCATCATCATCATCATCATCATCATCATCATCATCATCATCATCATCATCATCATCATCATCATCATCATCATCATCATCATCATCATCATCATCATCATCATCATCATCATCATCATCATCATCATCATCAACATCAACATCAACATCAACATCATCATCATACGGAGCGCCCCGGATCGGCGGCACTGGCCGGAGGCCACTGCAATATACGTCCCATAGGAATGTGAGCATGTTTGCCTCTTTGGCGTCCTCTCGGGGCCCTCTCGGAACGTCTTTGGGACCTCTTGGACGGTCGTGCAGCCACCTTCGGAGGTCTTTGGAGGGTCGAGGCTCGTCTGGGCACCAACTGGGGCCGTCTTGGGGCCCTCTTGGACCATCTTACGACCCCTCTGGGGCGCCTCTTGCGCCGGCGTGGGCGAATCGACCACGTGGTGAGGCCGTAAAGGGGCGAGTTTATCCACATGAGTCCCTGCAGGTTTGGCACGCGCTTCCTCCCGCCATGTAGGAGAGATGACGTTGGGCTCCAGCTTCGCCTCCCACATCTCGCTCAGCAGCGCAAGCGCCCGCTGCCACTGCTCGCCTTTCTCGCACGCGCTGATCCCAGCGCTATAGCTGATGACGTTGGGCTCCAGCTTCGCCTCCCACATCTCGCTCAGCAGCGCAAGCGCCCGCTGCCACTGCTCGCCTTTCTCGCACGCGCTGATCCCAGCGCTATAGCTGATGACGTTGGGCTCCAGCTTCGCCTCCCACATCTCGCTCAGCAGCGCAAGCGCCCGCTGCCACTGCTCGCCTTTCTCGCACGCGCTGATCCCAGCGCTGTAGCTGATGACGTTGGGCTCCATCTTCGCCTCCCACATCTCGCTCAGCAGCGCAAGCGCCCGCTGCCACTGCGCGACTTTCTCGCACGCGCTGATCCCAGCGTTGTAGCTGACTAGGGCTGACCCGTGGACTCCGTCCACGACATCTTGCCGAAATGGTTCTAGGGGGAGCGGCGGAAACGCTGCCGAAAGGCTATCCACATGGCGGCGCTCCGCCGGCGCCTGGACGGTGGTTGGGGCCCACACTCAGTCGAACTGGCGGGGCGTCCCGCGGGCCTGCACAGCCTGTCGCGGCCGAGGAAGGGGAGGGCAGAGCTGTCAGAATCGGTCCCTGTGCCCTCCCCCACTGTCGAAGCGCACCAGTGTTGTCTGCTGCGTCCAGCCGTGGCGGGAAGGCGAACTGTCTGTGTGTGAACTCGGCCTCCGCCGATTTCGTCTGGCCCGAGCCTGGGCAGAGGCTGGCATCCTCTCTGCGTCCATCGGGGCTGGAGGCGCTCTCCTGGCCGCCTCCGGGGCCGTCCTGGCCGCCTGTGGGGCCGTCGTGGGGCCCTTTTGGGCTCATCTTGGGGCTTTTGGGGGGGCCTCGTCGGCCGTCTTGGAGCCGTCTTGGGAACGCCTTGGGCGGCGGTGGATCGTGTGGAAGCCGACGAGGCGAGCACGGCAAGAACCGTGCAAAAAGCAATGAACATCTAGGAATTGTCTTGCTCGGGGCCCTGTGGGGAAGCTTCTCGGGAGGTCTCATTGAGCACCTTGGAGATCTGTCGGGCCTGCTTGGGCCAATGTTGGGCCAATCTGGAGCGTCTGTGGCACATCTGGGGGCCTGTTGAGCCGACTTGGGGCCCTTTTGGGCCTGTCTTGGGGCGGCTCTCTTTGGGTCCCTTGTCGGCCGTCTGGGAGCCGTCTTGGGAACGTCTTGGGCGTTCGTGGATCGCCTGGAAGCGGAGAAGGCGAGTACCGCAAAAACCCTGCCAGAAGGAATGAAAATCAATGTTTTGTCCTGCTCGGGGCCCTCTGGGGAAGCTTCCCGAGAGGTCTCTCGGATCACCTTCGAGACCTTTCGGGCCGGCTTGGGCCAATCTTGGGCCAATCTTGAGCGTCTGGGGCCCAATCTGGGGACCTGTTGAGCCGACTTGGAGGCCCTCTGGGCCCGTTTTGGGGCTCTCTTGGGGCCCTCTTTGGCCGTCGAGACGTCTTGGGAACGTCTTGGGCCCTCGTGGATCATGTGGAAGCCCAAAAGTCGAACACTGCAAAAACCCTGCGAACACATTTTAAATCAATGCTTTTTCCTGCTCTTGGCCCTCTGGGGAAGCTTCCCGGGAGGTCTCACGGAGCACCATGGAGGCCTCTCGGGCCGGCTTGGGTCTCCTGGGGGTCTCTTGGCGTATTTGCGAGCCTCTCTGGGCGGCCCAGGGCGGCCCGGGGCCAGCCTCTGGGGGTCTGTTGAGCCGACTTGGAGGCCCTCTGGGCCCGTCTTCGGGCTCTCTTGGGAACGTCTTGGGCCGTCGTGGATCGTGTGGAAGCCGAAAAGGCGAACATCAAGGATTTTCCTGCTCGGGGCCCTTTGGGGAAGCTTCAAAGCGTCGGCTAGCCGAGAAGGCGAGAAGGCAAAACTCAAAGCATTGAACAATGAATGATTTTGGCCTCTGGGGGCATGCTTCGGAGGACTGTTGGAGGCTCTTGGAGGCCTCTTGGGCCCTGTTGGCGGCCTCTAGGGGGCTCTTGGACGCTCCGTGGAGCCTCTTATGGGGCCTCTTGGGGGCCGCCTTGGGGCCTCGTGGGGTTTGCTGTGGGCTTCTTGGGGCCTCTGGGGACCTATCGGCGTTCCTTTGGGGGGGTCTTGGGGCCTTGTGTGGGCGTATGGGGGCCCAGGGTTCGGAGTGTCAGGGTTTTTCCTTGTTCTTTGGCCCCTGTCATGGGCCTGGCTTGGGGTCCTCTGGAGTCTGGGGCCGTCTTGGGCGCCTCTTGGGCCATCTTGGGGCTCTCTGGGCCGTCTGGGGACGCGCTTGGGGGCCTGTTGGACCGTCCTGGGGCGGTCTCTTGCGGGTCTCTTCGGCCGTCTTGGAGCGTCGGCTAGCCGAGAAGGCGAGAAGGCAAAACTCCTCCCCAAACAATAGAAAATCAATAATGTTGGCCTCTGAGGGCATGCTTCGGAGGACTGTTGGGAACTCTTGGAGGCCTCTTGGGCCTTTTTGGGTGCCTCTAAGGGACCTCTTGGGCATTCCGTGGAGCCTCTTCTGGGGCCTTTTGGGGGCCGCCTTGGGGCCTCGCGGGGCTTGCTTTTGGCTTCTTGGGGGCCTCTGGGGACCTCTTGGCGTTCCTTTGGGGGGGTCCTGGGGCCTTGTGTGGGCGTATGGGGGCCCAACGCTCGGAGTGTCAGGGTTGTTCCTTGTTCTTTGGCCCCCTCTGGGGCCTGGCTTGGGGTCCTCTGGGGCAGTCTTGGGCGCCTCTTGGGCCATCTTGTGGCTCTCTGGGCCGTCTGGGGACGCGCTTGGCGGCCTGTTGGACCGTCCTGGGGCGGTCTTGTGGGTCCCTTCGGCTGTCTTGGAGCGTCGGCTAGCCGAGAAGGCAAGAAGGCACAACCCATTCAAAAAGCCACTGAACAAGTAATGAGTTTGGCCTCTGGAGGCATGCTTCGGAGGACTGTTGGAGGCTCTTGGAAGCCTCTTGGGATTTGCTGGGGGCCTCTAAGGGACCTCTTGGGCATTCCGTGGAGCCTCTTCTGGGGCCTCTAGGGGGCCGCCTTGGGGCCTCGTGGGGGTTGCTGTGGGCTTCTTGCGACCTTTGGGGACCTCTTGGCGTTCCCTTGGGGGGGGTCTTGGGGCCTTGTGTGGGCGTATGGGGGCCCAACGCTCGGAGTGTCAGGGTTTTTCCTTGTTCGTTGGGCCCCCCTGTTGGGGTTCTCTGGGGCCGTCTTGGGCGCCTCTTGGGCCATTTTGTGGCTCTCTGGGCCGTCTGGGGACGCGTTTGGCGGCCTGTTGGGCCGCCCTGGGGCGGTTATGTGGGTCTCTTCGGCCGTCATGGGGCGTCGGCTAGCCGAGGATGCGAGAAGGCAAAACTCATTAAAAAAACACACTTGAAAATCAATAATTTTGGCCTCTGGGGGCATGCTTCGGAGGACTGTTGGAAGCTATTGGAGGCCTCTTGGGCCTTGTTGGGGGCCTCTACGGGGCCTCTTGGACGCTCCGTGGAGCCTCTTATGGGGCCTCTTGGGGGCCGTCTTGGGGCCTCGTGGGGCTTGCTGTGGGCCTCTGGGGACCTCTTGGCGTTCCCTTGGGGGGGTCTTGGGGCCTTGTGTGGGCGTATGGGGGCCCAGGGCTCGGAGTGTCAGGGTGTTTTTTGTCCCGTTCTTTGGCCCCCTCTTGGACCTGGCTCGGGGTCCTCTGGGGCCGCCTCGGGCGCCTCTTGGGCCATCTTGGGGCTCTCTGGGCCGTCTGGGGACGCGCTTGGAGGCCTTTTGGGCCGTCCAGTGGCGGTCTCACGGGTCTCTTCGGCCGTCTTGGAGCGTCGGCTAGCCGAGAAGGCGAGAAGTCAAAACAGCTTTTTGTTTGCCTGGATATTGATAATGCCTGCATTATGTTCAAATGCTGTCTCGAGATCAGGGGGCTCCACCGAAGCCATGGCAAGGAAGGAGTGTTCCGTTAAGCTGACTACAGAAGTATGTATGAAGTGAAGAGTGCAAAGACTCCCCCCGCGGCGGGGCGCGTAGGGCCGCCCGGATCCCCCGCCCACCCGGCCCGTGCAGATGTACAGCCACGGGAGCCAACCCCAGAAACAATTCTACGGCTCGGCCGCGGTTGCCGAGGGGCGTGAGACCGGAACAACCCGACGTACCCCACCAGAGCTATATCTAAAGCCAGCTCATACCACAAAGACCTCCCACTCCTATCGCACCCACATCACGTTGGCGAAGCCAAGCGACGTGGGACTGACGCCGACGAAGTCGCACCAGTCCGTCTGCAAAATATCATCCCCGCCAATCTTCTTCTCGGCGCTGAGGGCGATTCCAGTCATAGCTGGTCCGCCGCTGACGGCGGTCGTAAGGTATTTGCCTTTTCCACCGCTCCAGCCACTGCGCTCGCCCTTGCTCTTGCCCTTGTCGACCGCCCTCGCTCTAGGCAACGGCGGCGGCGGTGGCGCGGGCAAGGATGCAGAGGCAGTTCTCAGTGCTTCGCGAGCTTGATCATCGGAGACTGGGTTTCCCGCAAGTACATTTCCAGTTCTGACCCAAGCCTGTCGGCGGGGCGCCCAGTCGTCTCCCCACGATTCATCTTCGCGGTCTCTCATGAATTGCGTTATACTCCTCAACGGCGAAGCAAAACCATGTTCTTTACTCGTTATTCGCCGATGGCGATCCACATGAACCCAACAATATCCCTTGATGTTGCCGTTGTCGCCCTTGTCAGCGCGGTCCAGCAAAGGGCCCCGGCCGCCAACGCGCTCGCGGCCGCCTACATCATCTACGGGCTCATCAGCCCACGCAAGCGACCGATCCCATTCGCTCGATTCGGTAGGGGCTCTACGCGACCTCTGATATCGCGGTCAGGGTCGCTGCCCGACGCGGTTGGGCCGGTGGGAACTGGCTTAAAGGCGCGTCTCTCATTCCAGCCAGTCCGAGCCCCCTCAGTGGCGCCCGTAGGACGCCTCGGAGGTGTTTGGGGATTTCGCGCGCTTTCCCACTCCGAGACGGCAGAGCCGCCAGGAGCGTCAGCTGCCGTGCCCGGGGCCATTGGGCCCTCACAGTGCTCGACACCAGCTTCCGATGCGACTGGGTCGTCGGGAGCTGCGGGGAAGGTTCGGCTGGGCCGACTTCCTCGGTAAACGTATCTAGGGATTCCGATTTCTGCGTCCGTAACAAAATTTCCATAACGGCCGATAGCCAATCCAGTTCTCGCAATGGAGAGAATTTCGCGAGATGTGTTCGTGAACTCTATGGCATATTGAATGACAACACAGCAACGTCGGACTGCACCGCGAACCTCGTTGCCTACACCTTCGGTCCACGTCTCTAGCAAGTCCGGCGATTGAATCGTCGACCTGATACGGCTGTCCAGCGCAAAGGCGTGTGTCAACCTAGGATCGGGGGTAGTACCTTCAGCGCTCGTAGGTCGCTGCACTTCGCGGCCTGGCAAAGCAACGCGAAGTCCGTCTGCCACGAACGAGAGCACAACTTCACGAACGGCCAAAAGGATTCGTCCCCATCGCTGATGCGTGACCACCCTATTGCTGGGTTCATCCCACATTCTTTCGACGAGCTCGGTCAGTCCTGGCGGCGCGTCGTGAACCACATCCGTCTCCAGTCGCACTGCAGCGCCTGGTGTGGCTAAGAACTCAAGAATAAGTTGAGCGGCAAGGTTAGTCGATCCGCACTCGCACTCTTCAACGGATTGTGTGACGGATCCCGCATCGCTTCAGACAGATGTTCCCTAAGGGAAACTAGATCAAGCCCACAGGGTAGTGGCAATCCAGTTGTCTCCAGTTTGAGACGTGTCGGCGCAATGCCTCCGGGCACAACGCCCCTTGATTCTTCTGCAAACTATCGCGAGCCAAAATCACACCTGCCCGCCCGCTGGGCCGGGTGCAAAGCGACGCCGGGAAATGCAGGACATTGAAATGGGCGAGCATACTGATCTACGTCGGTAGTCCATATTAGTGGCCACCATGTCGCAGCGGCAGGAGCCGCTTTACTCTCTGGCTCTGCATTGCGTGCAAGCCAACGCATGAGGCGAAGCTTCAATGGTTAGAGGAACTGGAAGAAGGGATCGTGACGCGCTGGCGGCTGAGCCGCAGCGCTATCAGGGACCCAGGTCGGGGCGGCTCCTGGCTGTTGGTTGGAAAAGGTCTGGCCTCCTTTAGCGAATCTCAGGCGAACTCCATTATTGTTACAAACCATTTGCGCTGATGTTGTTCGGCTTTATTCAAAATATCCCAGTGCGACCCTACCTAGGAGTTGGGGCCCCTAGGAAAGCAGCACTAGTAGGAACAGTAAAGCTAAGCTAAAGCTAAGCTGAAGCTAAGCAAAAGCTAAGCTACAACTAAGCTAAAGCGAAGCTAAAGCTAAGCTGCAGCTAAGCTAAAGCTAAGCTACAGCTAAGCTAAAGCTAAGCTGAGGCTAAGCTGAAGCTAAGCTGAAGCTCAGCTAAAGCTCTGCTAGAACGAAGCTAAAACGAAGCTAAAACTAAGCGAAAGCTAAGCTAACGCTAAGCTAACGCTAGGCTAACGCTAAGCTAAAGCTAATCTGGAGCTACAGCTAACGCAGAGCTAAAGCTAATCTAAAGCTAAGCTAAAGCTAAGCTGAAGCTGAGCTAAAGCTAAGATAAAGCTAAGCTAAAGCTAAGCTAAAGGTAAGCTAAAGCTAAGCTAAAGCTAAGCTAGAGGGGGCGGATACTGGGGAAACCGCCCGGGGCGGGCCGCGCTGCCCGGCCCTTTAAGCTCACCGAGTAAGAACCCTTCTGGGCAGAGCCTAGGTAGGGACAAATCCGATGCATCAATGAAACTCTTATTCATGTTCCTCAGTCTTTCTCCAATCACGAGCGATCCGCTCTCTTCTCTCGGACAATCTAAGACATGGATTTTCAAACCCAAGTTTGCCCATGAATCAGCGAGGGCTTGGATTCCGGGGTTCGGGGGAAAACTCTGGACATTGCGTTGGCACGGAACTCTCGTCTGACAATAGAGACAATAACCTAGCCCTGCTCTCGCAGAATGATAACTCTTGCAAATGAATCTCCCGTCGTCGGTCCACGGCTTGGTCCTTATGAGCCGGAGCTCTCCATCGTCCAACTGACTGTTGTTGCCGTCGGGCCGTCTCTCCTCGTCGGTAAACGTCCACCCCGCGATTGACTCAGGGGCGAACGTAGCCTCCAAGGCAGTCCATTCTTGGGAGAAAACTAAGGTCCAAACCACCTGAGGTGTAGGGCCCTGGGAAGCATTCGATTAAACAATTCGGGCTATGTCGTTGAATCGTGCCTCTTCCGTCGTTACAAGCGCGCTGTCACGACAGATTCGGCATCAGAGGCGCCCCGTTACACGACCATTGAAAACAATGACGTAATACCAAGTAGCATTGTGGACAATTTCAAATTCCCAGAGCACTGGCGTGACGTTAGACGGCCACGCGCCCGAGCATGGAGGTCCCTGCTCTTTCGGGGCGGAGCCTGGACTCAAGTAAATTTTGAGCAGCGGGGCCTCGCCATCCCTCCGCTGGCGGGGCCAGGGAAGGATGCGCTCTCTCTGCTCTTCCGGGAAATCACGTCTTGCCGGAATGAGACGAAGAAGTCCGTAATCATGTTCCTTACACAGTCCGTCAGCTTTAGCAGGGAATCGAACGATTCCTTCTCCCGCCATCGAATCCTTGATGGCATCAATGCGCGTCGCATGCAGGAGCGGTCCATGGCAGTTCGCCATGCCAACCTCGCACGGAGCGTACATTCGCTCGATATTGGGAACAGAACATGAGTGCGCCTGGCACGCGCGATAGAAAACGGGAGTTGGCCTGCGTTCGCGCATTTCTCCTTCGACGGTAACTATCTCATTCTCGTTATCCTCGTCAACGACAGATTCGTGAGAGACAGGTGGATTCAGAAATTCTCGCCAAGATTCCGTCAGCTCCGAGTCTCCCAGGGCGCCAAGTTCCTGGGCCTTGATTCCTAAGACCTCCACTATCCCGGGCGGTGCAGCGGCTATGCCGTGCACCGCGAGGGCAGTCGTAGAGTGCGCTATTCCATCGGCTTCCACTTTGGCGATGAAGTCTCAGAAATATACTCATCCACCGGACGATCGGGCGCAGTCCGAACAGTGTTTTTGCAAGGTGAGCCGCATGTTCCCCGACGCCAACTGCAGCGGCATTGTTGCGGTGATTGCGTCTTCTCCAAAACTTGCCGCTTCCCAGCGCAGGTGAGCTCTCTGCGCCCATTTCTGCTGCATCGGCTGAGCCGGGGGCATCAGCGGGCATCGCAAGGGGGGAAAATGCTGCATAGGTCGTCTGGGGTAGACTGCCCGGCCAATCATCTGAATCGCATTCTGCTCGGAGGAACGAGACAGCTCGTGGGAACTCTTCTGTTGGAAGCTCACCCATCAACGTAAACACGGGGCCATGGACCAATTCCGCGTCTTCTCGAATAGCGTCGCAAGTGCGCCCACGAATCGCCGCGGCGCGGGGCGGCACTGGGCCAGCCCTATGAGCTTCGATAATCTTCTCCCGAAGTTCGCGAGGCGCATCCTGACGTATAGTTCTTCGCTCGGCGCCCCCGAGATATAATCCCCCCCCGTGCTCTGGACAATATTGCATGATTGATGCTTATCCCCCTTCCGGGGGGCCCCATCATCCCTTCGGGCGAAGCTGTTTATGCTCAATGGGTGGCGGGACATCTACACGCAGAAATAAGTTGACGGGTCCCGCTCCGGCTTCCGCGCCCTCGTCAAGTTGAAATCAAATAGAACCTGTCTCCCTTGTGTGGGGTGCTCAGAGGCGCATCAACCGCTGATGTCGGACTCCCAGGACCGCGCTCTTCTTCACCTTCTGAGCCGCCTTCTGCGTCGTCTACAGCACCGGTTAAAGCGGGCTGTGCAGCAGGTGCAGCAGCGCTCAGTGTCTCGGGGACTTCGCGAGATGTTTTGAAATCCTAACAAGGGTGAACAATAAACAATCGTATCAAAGTGACCGAATTCTTTTAGGGCAATGAGTATCCATGTGGTGAATTCACTTGTCTCCCGATTTCTTCCACATGTCGCCTAATTCGGGTGATCAAACCCTCCTGAAGGTGTTGGACCTCCGTCTCCGTCAAAAGTCTTACACCTTGAGGTTGGCATCCATTAGGGCGAACATGCCAGTGCCAATTGAATTCATTTGCCAACGAAAGCCTGGCACGATCTGAACCGACCCCGAAGTGGGCATCTAAAAGACCTCTGGTCATCCTTATAATTGCCGGTATGCGATCTTCATCTTCGAGATCTCTTGGAGGTGTGGACAGGCCGACAGGTGGTTCAACTACCGTAGCTTCCCCCTCGCTCTGCTCTGCATGTTTCTCACTCGCAGGTGCCGAGTCCGCGGGGGAATGAACCATTACCTTGGATCGCGATTTGCTCCGTTCTTGAGGGGTCGAAACCTTGGGGGCAGTTGGGCCGGCGCTGGCTGAGCCAGGCTCATCAGTAGGCCTCTCTGGTTTCTCTTCTTCGGCCCCTAGGCTCAGGTTCGGCGGAGGCGAGGAGTCATTACTGAAACCCCTGCTTAGGCGGCCCCCGCCGGGATAGGCTGGGCGGGCGGCCTCGGGGAAAGTTGGATATCCGGCGGAGGCTTATTCGCAGTGACCTCCGGGCCTTGTCCGCTGCCACTTGGCTGAGCCAATGGCTTCGGAGGAGTTGGCCCAGGAGGCGGGGGGGGCTTCTTTGGCGCGTGCTGCGTGGGAGCCTGGCTCACGAGCGGTGGAACCATCGGGGCCTAGCTCGTAGCACGTCCACTACCGCTGAATTTGGCTGTCGGTAGAGCCCTTGGATCCGCTGGAGGCGGCGTTGGCTTCGCAGGCCTTTGACCCGTTGGAGGCGGCGGCGGCTTCGCGGGCCCTTGATCCGCTAGAGGCGGCTGCAGCTTCGCGGGTACAATCTGACACTGAGCTCAAGCACCACTCGGTGGAACTGGTGGTAGCTGGGCCCCGGCGGTAGAGAGCGAACTCGAAGCAGGCCCGCCCGCCGGCTGAGCCGGTGGCTTGGCCTTCGCTTCAGCTAGGGCTTCGCCCCCTACAATCCGAATAATTTCCTCCGACGCGCCATCCAACAGTGGATGCAAAGAAGCAATCCGGCATCCCTTGCTTCTCAAATATGTCCAAATGTTCTCCATCGAGGGAATGAAAAACAAGGTATGGGGGCGCGTTTTCTTGCCAATCCATGGGCTGAAGGCCCGGGACCCACTCGCATTGCGCCGCTCTGACTCTGTTGGTGCCCATGATTGTGTCGGCGTCCCTGGTCCTTTCAACTCCGAAATCCTTGTCAATGGCTTCGCCATCTTGAAGAAGATGTCGCATCAACGTCCATGCACTCTGAGTCGCATGAAGGGCGGCGGGGGTCTAATGGTGGATGCGTATCTCAGTCAAAACAATATCGGCTGGGCCCTTCGTGCGCATATGAGTTGGACTATTGCTTGCCCGGACACTCTTCGGCTTGCTCCAAAAAGCTATCTCGACAGTGTTCCCATAACCGTCAGCAAACGTTTCCTCCGCCATCGTGTATTTCCTATGGACAGAGGGGTCATCGGTCATCCTCCTGATATGGGAACGAATCTACCCCAATCTTGCCCTGCTTCGCGCTTCCTCCGCACTGGGGACCCGACGCGAGGAGTTGATATCCTTCGAGCAGGGCGTGGAGGATGCCTACCGAGGATGCATGAGACTGCCTCTGCCAGCCATTTCCGGAAATCACCTCCTCCATCTACTGGGCACTTACCTTGCAAAGAGGAAGTGTGAGCTGTACGCAATAGTCTTTCTCTGCGTGCTCCTGGACGCCCGCCTTTTCCCACACGGCGTGGTCGGCAACTGATCTGGGGGCTCTTGACACCGAGCGATCACGTCTCGCAGTGACGACCATGCCCAGTTTGGAATCAGGCACGCAGCAGAAACCGTTGGCCTGCGAGTAGACTGCTGGAGCGTCTGCTCAGCAAGCCAGATTTTCCCCTGGACTGACTTGTTTAGCCTATTATAAACCGAACCATGCTCGATTGGATCGGCATGGTTCTTTATTGCAGGAGCTCATTGTAATCGTCTCCTGGCCGCACATTGTTCGGTTTTATCCACGCTCCATCAACTTCTGCGCTCCCAGAAGCTTGAGGAACACGGCTGTCTCCTCGCCCTCCGCGGCCGCGACGCCAGCTGGACCCTGCGCGGCTGCGCCGGCAGAACCAGCGGCTGAACTGATCGGCTGGACCGACAGCGCACTGGGCTGTCGCGGCCCTCCCAGTCGCCTGTCCGGCTATGCCGGCAGGAGATTGGAATGGCAGTTGTGAGTCTTCGATATGTCTGACTTCTTCTTGCATGTGCCGATCGATTCCAATGCTCTGTCCGGGTTGCCTCGAGGCTTGCCCCTGAGGGGGCATGCCGGGAATGACGGGGGTGCTGCGCTCGAGGAAGAAATCATATCCCCCCCCCATTGAACATAGTTCTCGCATCCTTCTCCCGCCGACAGGAAGTCGCACCATTCCGTGGACAGCAGCGAGCGTCGTGCCCCGCCCTCCGAGCCGTCCGAGTCGGCCGGAAACCGTGTCGCGTCGATATGGTCGGGGAACGGGAGCGGGCCGAGGGTCGATTGTGGTGTGCCCGAACCCGTTGGGCACCAACGAACCCAATGTGGCACCACCTCGTCGTGCGTCGCTTCCACCTGCGCGCATCCGCCTCCCCGGGTCGGACCAACGCAACCAGCCCCCCTGAACGGCTGCGCCGCCAGAGGGCTGGCAAACGAACTATGCTCCAGGCTTGGCGGCCTTAAGCATGTGGTCCTCGAACATGTCAGCAATCGATGCGTCCTCCTGTTTGGTCCCCTTCTCTATCTTGTATGCCTCGTGCTTAGCGAGGAAGTGTTGCGCGACGTTCGGCGGATGTTTAAACTTCCTATACAAGCTGGCACCATCCAGAATCATTATTAGGGGCTGAACTTCGATTGCTTTGTAGCGCTCGATGCGTTGATTCATCCTTGCTCGCACGAGCGTGGCAACGTCGTCCCAGAGCTTATATACCTGGAAATTGCCGCTAGAGGAACGCCAACACGTGGTCCCCGCCAACAAAGAATATCTGAATAGTTCCTGACTTGGAACGGCCTACCGCCTCATCGATCATTCTCTCAGCGACCTCGAAGAAAGGGGCAAGCGCCATAATCAATTCCGTGGGACCGCGAAACTTCTTAGTTGCACCGGCTAAGCCGATCAAGTTACACTGATCCCCGTCCGAAATATCATTCAAGGACCAACATATAAATTGCATAGGCGCATGCGTTCCTGGGGCAAAGTTACTTCGATTCGTATGCGCTGGCGCGCCCTAGTCGTTGTTTCTAGCCAAATCGAGCAGAGTTGTCCCGCAGGCATTCCCTAGTGCATCCGCTCGGACACCGTGGAATGCATATGGTGCTGGAGGGAGGCCTACTCTCGGACCGAGCTTCTTCCCGTTCTCTCTATAGAAAGAACACGCGGAGTCCGACGCGGTATGAGTTGCGGCATGCCAGAAATTATACGACTGGCACGGCAACTTCGTGAGTGGACGGAAAAACGCCGTCGGTGTCTTTCCGGTCCTTATTATTGCCGCTAGATCTCCCCCGGCGTAAGGAATCCACCCGTGACCATTCATCCCCGCCAAGCGAGTGATGGCCTGGCATTTCTCCTGCAAATGCAGCCGTGCTGCCGAAGCGCGGAGGCCAGGGTCAACCACGGAGATGCACAAGTTTACTATTTCTGTGATGCATTTTGCCCACTCGGACGGGGGTCATTACTCAGGGGCGCGGCTAAGCCGGCCCCTGTTTGTCCCTTGTGTTCCAGCGCGTTCCAAGTGCCACGGGCCCAGCAACTCGGGTCGGCCCTTCCTGTCCCCCTTCCTGAGCTGAGGGGGGCGTCGGGCCCGGGCCGGGAGGAGGATCGCCTCCTCCATCTCAGCGCGGTGCACCTGGAGGCGGTCGATCGTCTCTGCCATGGCCGCCAACCCCAGCAGGTACTCCCCAACCGCCGGCTGAGCCGGAGGGGGGTTCCCGCTGCCTCCACTGCCGGCTGCGCCGGAGGAGGCGGAACCACCTGCTGCGGCCTGCACTGGGCCATCAAACTGAGTCTGCGAAGCCTCGGATGGAGGTGCCTTTCTCTCAGCCCCTAGGGAAGACTCGACCTTGGCATTCTTTGCAGGTCTCGAGTTGGCAGCATCACTTGACCTCTGCTGCGGCAGCTGTCCTTCTATCGCCAAGGAGATTTCGGCGTCTGGTGCTTTCAAAGTCTTCGCTGGTCTCGAGTCGCCAGCGTCGCTTGACCACTTCTGCGGCAATTTCCCTTCCGTCGCCCGGGGCATTTCGACGCTTGGTACTTTCGCTTTGGCCTCGGGCGGCTGAGCCGTCGAGCCGAGCCTTGCCCTCTTTGCGGGGGGCTCTTCCTTCAACGCCTTCCACTCTTGGTGCTCGGCCAGGGCCATGTCGGACAGGTTTTTACCTAACAGCGAAGACTAATAGGTTTCTAATGGGGTCAAAAAAAACATCTGATGACTCCCCAGGGGGGTCTGGGCGGGAGCCGGACAGGCGAGGGCCGGGCTCGCTTTAAGCAAACAGTCACACACTTCGTGCTCTTCGACCTCCCAGAACTCCATTCCCGGGCCACATTTTGAATGCCCGGAGCCAACTGTACGCCACTTCGTGCTCTTCGACTTCCCAGAACTCTATTTCCTGGCCACATTTTGGATGCCCGGAGCCAACTGTAGGCCACTTCGTGCTCTTCGACTTCCCAGAACTCCTTCCCGGGCCACATTTTGGATGCCCGGAGCCAACTGTAGGCCACTTCGTGCTCTTGGATTTCCCAGAACACCATTCATTCCCGGGCCACATGTTGGATGCCCGGAGCCAACTGTACGCCACTTCGTGCTCTTCCACTTCCCAGAACTCCACTCCCGGGCAACATTTTGAATGCCCGGAGCCAACTGTACGCCACTTCGTGCTCTTCCACTTCCCAGACTTCCAAGACTCATCATCTTCATCATCATCATCGTCCCCGTAACCTTCTTGGCTACAACCCTCGCTGATCTTGCCACTGCGACTCCGCTTGGACTGCCGCTGATGTTGCCACTGCGACTGCCACTGCGAATCCGAATGCGACTGCGAGAACACCAGAATTCTACAACAGCACTCTTACATGAATACCACAGGCAATGTTTCCAGCTATGCTTCTACACATCGCTGTTAGGTTGCTTTGCCAGGATAGTTTTTTCCATTGCGTGGGTCCTCGCATTAACATCCCCCCCGATAGCTGGGATAGCGAAATGCGATCCCCACTTGTCAGCGGCTGAGCCGCGCGGGGCTTTATTGCAGGGGGGTCTCCGAGTGTTCATATAGACTACCTGATCCTCCTGTCTGGAACGCGAGCTGCGACAAAATGTCCCGCGCCCTTCATATATGTGAACTCCGGCGGGCCCAAAATCGGCCCTATCAGCTCACCGCGATCGCAGCTGCGAACAAACTCGCCTTTACGGTCACCAGGCAGTCCACTGTAAAACTGGCATCTCAAAGTTGTGTGCGGGTCAACATGGGACTGGAAGTGCTGACGCACTTCGACGCATTCTAGATCCGGGGTAGGGCCGCCGCAGCTGCCCCTATAATTACCCCCGGAATCTTTCTGACAAGCGGCACAGAAAACATCAGCGGATCCTCGGACATCCTTCAATATAACCTCTGGATGACCGTCTCGTCGCATGCTTTAAGATCCTCGTTCAGTTTGTTGGTGACGAAATCCTTCCGATAATAAGCCTGCGGGTACCCTTTTAGAACGACCCGCTGCATCCAACCTCTCCGGCCAGAGGGGATGATGCCAGCTCCTGGATGGAAGGGGTAGCGGAAGATCGCCCCTGGCTCGGGCGTTTCACGGTGGCACGTGCGTTTAATTTCAACATCCGTCCAATCCGTAAAGCCCGACCCTGTCGCGTCACCCAACTCAACGCGCTCTACTATGGGCACCGCTGCTGAGGCCTTGGTTCCCCCTGCCGACTGAGCCGCCGGGGAATCCCTTGCCCTCGGCTTCTGGGCCACTTCTTGCGACATTTTGTCATGGTCATCTGGGATAGCAATGCATTGAAGGCAATGTTTGTCATGCATGTCGCTCCCCGTGCGTTCTCCTAGCGAAGCTCGCCAGCACGTGCTGCAGCCATGGTCGGCCCATGCAGGGTCATCGTAGTGGCCCTTCGGTCGGGCCGTCAGTGACTCTTTCTGCGGCTCGCAGACGGTTCATTACCTGTATGGCGGTCTGCTTGAATTGCTTCCATCCGAGCCCCGCGAGGTACTGACGCCCCATGGTTATTCACAAGGAAAACCACTTCTCCTTCCCGGTCATCTCAAACGGTTGAACCGCATAGACGCCCAGAAGCTGCCGAGTGGGATCGCTCTGTGCGCGGGAGACTTTGGAATGAGATCCGCAGCCTGCAGGGGGGGCGCGGCCGCGGCTACGCAGCGGCGCTACCTGCGGGGAGGCCGGCCGACGGCGGGCCCACCCCAGCTTTTGAGAGAAAACAGCAACGGCGCATATATCATGACTTGAGGGGGCGGGGTCAAAGCATGAGTGCGATGCAGCGAGCGCAAGCGCCACGTGAACCTGTCGAGCACATGCATCAATAATCCTCAGCAAGTTTGCAACCCTTACCCCGTACTTCAACATGTGCATGCGTGCCGTCACACTTGTGCTCCAATCCTGTCGTCACTATATCCGACGTGGATGCAATAGTCCATGGTTCTTCATGTAATTCCCTTCTCTGTCTCGCAAACCGTACGCGCACCCGTGCAGGACTGATTAATGCAATCCTATTTCTCGCGCGAAAGCCTGAACCTGTGGGTCTTCAATACTGCCACTGGCTAGGCCATCCAATGCAGACGCTTCCCCCCGCTTCGACGACAGCAGGCGCTATCTCCATGAAATGCCAAAACAGGTATCTGAAGTCCGCCCAAATTCCCCGAAGCCCACGCAGAGACCCATGATCACCTCTGCGGAAATAACGAGCCTCGTTAACATACTGCCAAGGAGACCCTCCCGTACATGGGATCGAACCCTAAAGTGAAATACGTTTTCCTTCAAACGCTTCTATATCCGCAAGTGCCTTCAATCTACCCTCATCAGTGCTGCTGTCGTCGTGCTCGCTCAGTTTATCGTATAACCCTACACGAATGTTCACAACTGCCTATTATAACCCTACACGAATTATCGTATAACTCAGTTTATCGCATTGCCGATTCTACTGTTGGGTCCGCAGCAAGATTCAAGCATTAATCGTTCACCGTTCCATTCGTGTGAAATTATCATTTGGTCCTTCCCTTGCTGCGGCGTCGACTGAGTCGACCCATTGTTTTGCGATTTGGCTGCCGCCGCGTCGGTGATTTTGTCATCGTTCCCCCCTCCTTCCAGCATTTCATGAATGCTAAGGATCTGTGCTTGTATACCCGCAGCGTCTGGTTCACTGTCGGTCATGTCGAACATGGCCATCATTTCTGTGTCCTCTCGATTTGCACTTCTGGGAGCTTTACCTGAAACGTTCCTTACCTGTCGCGAAAGGCGTTGTGCCACATGCATATTCGGCTAAGCCGCATGCATCGATCACACCACGCGCGGCTACCGCAGCTGAACCGGGAGCCGGTGTCGGACGCATTGTTTCCCCACTAGGCATGGTTGTACAAGCTTGTGGTGTAACCGGCCCCACGACCGTTTCTGTTTTAGGTATAGTCGTCGCGGGCTTGCCTTTAGTGGCTCTCTTCTTTTTATGCATCCCGTTGCTTGGCACAATAGCTCCTTGGCGCACCGCCGCCTTGGAACCTATCCGCGGCTTGAGAATCCCCCCAGGTTCCTTCCGGCGCTTGCCATCAGTGAACATCGACGCCAGGTAGTCCTGGTAGCGGGTGACTATCCAAAACTTGGGAGCAACGAGATTGACGAGGTAGAGCACTTTGACCCACGCTAATGGATCTGTAAAGCGCATGGTACCGATATCAGCGGCTTCGTTCTGCGTGCGCTCATACTGTAAGTCAACAGTTCCTCGAGTGAACTGCTCAGAGCTGGCAGCGGCATCTATGCTATGTGTTCTCGGGAAGTACATTAACTTCATCGACCCCCCCTTTTCTGACATTGCACACTGCTTGATTATCTTCCATAAGCGTGCATTGGGCCTTTCTTTGTAACAGACTTTCCCCACAGGGGCAGCGCAGGCAATAACTCTGTCATCACTGCCAGATCTGCCGCAACAATTTCTGCTTCAAGTGTACTGTGGGACGCGAAGGTTTGCCGACGAGAGGCCATGCTCTGGTCGGCCCTTGTGTAGGGTGCCCAAATAACTTGATGGCTGGCACTGGCGCTCCGATGCGTTCGCAAATCGCTGGCAAGATCAGCATCTGAAAAATACCTCGCTGTGGCATCTTCCATCCGATCGCCGACATACGATATCATTCGGTAGTGAGTGGCCGATTTGATATAGCATATTAAGCGAAAACAGATCCATATCTTGCTGCTCTGTCCACTCAGTGATGCAGCTAGCTGTGTGGCAGACAACTCGCAGCAGATCGAATCGAGCCATTCTCGCCCCGTTTAAAATTTTCATAAGTATATTGGCGGCAGTCGGCTGGAGCACGCCCGACGGAGTCGGTGGCTCTGGGTCATCTGGGCCGGGCCCCGCGGCTAAGCCGCGAACCTCAACGGGCTTGCCCGGAGGACCGGGGTCGACGTTGAGTTTCAGCGCGATTGCCAATGCCGACTCCGCTGGGGGATATCTCTCACCTCTCGGGCCCCCCTGTCCATTTTCAAAGTCGGTGAGTTCAGGGCCGAAAGGTGTGCCCGCAGCAGGGTATGTTGCGGGGTCAGTGTCTGTTAATTGCGCATGCAGGGTAACGCATGACTCGAAAAATCGGCCACGTCATCTTCAATGGCTCTGACCATCCTTGGTTCTCTCGACTGATAGGGCTCAGGCGGCTGCGCCGATGAGTCACCCCCCGCATTTTCGTCGGCGCTCTCCGTCTGGTTTCCAGGTGCTGACGGTTTCTTAAGTTTCGGTGGCGGCGGGTCGAGTGCTGCGGGCAACTCCCCTCGCCATTCTGCATACTGCGTGGACAGATGCTGTTCACATCCCAGGCAACGCCTCACATCTGTAGGGGGATTTATTTGCATACTCTTGGGGCATCCCTCGGATGGCTCCTGTAGTAAGCTCCATCCTTTGTCAAGATTCGCCTTCGGTCCAGGAAGTTTGAAGTCGTCAACGTGAATTTGAGAAACAGTCGCAGCTTCGGAAAGTAACAACTACGCCAACGACTACACTTGATAAATAAAGCCTTTGGATAATACATGATCCTCACAATGTCGCCCCCAATATCATCCGGCATCGGGATGTCCGTGCAGCGAGAGGATAAACGGGCACATAAGGTTGCGAATGTTCATCCGGGCAGTCGGCCACTCGTCACGCGGCAAGAAGATCCACGCCCAGGTTTCTCCAAGCTTGGATTGTGCGCAGGCCTGTTGGGCGTCGGCCCGTTGGAGGTCACGCCCCGCAGACGGGCCGAGCGCGCTGCTGCTTTACTTGCCTGCGTCGTTGCAGGGCTGCAAGAAAGTTCAGGGAAGAATGCGTCTTCTTTGCTTTTGTCCCTGACGCCCGAACCGTCGAATATAACTCTACCTTAATATACGCGGTCTTTATGCCCCAGTGGGAGCACTGAGTTCTTTTCGACAAGGCTTGCGAACAAACGTCAGAAATGACTTGTCTGCCCTTTTCTTTGTCTAACCACATCGTCGTATTTCATGGCGCCTGATTCATCCCAGGTGCCAGCGCTGCGCAGCCGATCCCACTCTATCCGCAGGGCCTTGCGGGCATCTGCGTTCACTGGCGCCTCAGCCTTGGGCGCGGACCTAGCCGCGGCAGCGTCGATCCGTGGTTGGCACAGCTCATTGAGCAGTTGGAACGACTGTTCAATGATGTGGATGTCGTCAGTAAATGGGTTGTAAAAACATATTTCAAGTCTAGTCTTTCCTTGTCCCGATGATCAGGAAAGAGTGGCGATGCTGATTGCAATGGCATACGGGGCGCGCTACGTCGCGAAGCGGCGGCCGCTGGACTCGAGGTCAGGGAGACCGAGGTCGAGCCAGGGAGATCGAGGTCCTCGCCGACTGAGTCGGGAGGTACCCCCTCCCTCGAGATGGCCCCGCCATGCCAGGTCAGTTTCCACCACGCTTCTTCGTCATCGGAAGTGCCTTCATCGCTCCCTGAGCCTGCGTCTGTAGTGTAGACGACTCCTCCGCTGGGCCAGCAGGTTGTAACAGCGCGGGCCAATCGGTTTCAGTTTCTTCCGGCACTATCGCTTTCCCGTTTTGCTGCCGGAAGTCGGCCTAGGGCTTAGGATTAACATCGGAGGGTCTAAGAGGTGCAGGTTCGTCTGGCCCCTCCCGGGGCTCGACAAAGTCGATTCCAATGTCACGAAGCAGCGCGATGCAAGGTCCTGGGTCATCAATGCCGAAGAAAACGCGCTTTTCAAGTCTGACTTGTTCTACTGCCTTCCTTCGTTCGGCATGGCTCATGTTGAACCATCGGCTCGAGTGTATCCCAGGGTTGGTGGAGCCTGGCAATGTCTTTAACCATTGAACACCATATAGTGGGTCAGGGTCAGTGGCCCATACTCTTGTAACAGGTACATAGTCTGGATCGTAGTGCAACGCGACTCGGATGCTACACGCTTTCCGTCGTCCTTTCAATGGCAACATCTCTGTTAGCTCATCCTTTGCGAGCCCGACCACGACGCGTCGATCTTCATACTTTTCCATGGTGTCCAGATTTTGTGTGGTGCGGGCGATTCAGGCACTCTCGATCTCGGCTGAGCCGCGGAGAAGTTGGACTGACGGTCAATTTTGTACTCAGCGCGTGCGAGACCAAGCTTCTGTTTTGGGTCAATATCTGGTCTCGAGTCTCGTCGGGGATCCCTACCGCCAGGTGCCACAGGCGCGTCGTCCACGACGATTCCCCCCGGACCGTCCTTAATTGGAGTCGCCCTCGGGGTCTGAAGGTGGCGCGGCCTCGCCCCCGGGAGGGGGCGGTGGTATCGGTTCGCCGGGGTCTCTGTCACTGAACGGCGGAGCCGTCTGTGGACCTGATCGGGCCCCCTGTCCAGCTGAGCTGGCCGAGGAGCCACCGGGGGGTCCTATAACGTTCTTAATTTCGGTCTGGGCTTTTTCGCGCGCTTCTCCCATGGGAAATTTGGGCTCTTGGTCAGCCGCAGTGCCATCCAAAATGTTACTGTAGATCTGACCAGACTTCTCCATTATTGGGCGCTTGCCTGCTGGCGTTCGCCTGGATTCTACGTTGTCTCAGTGGCGACGCGTAGCTCTCGGGTCCTACCATGCTCCCCGCTTTATGTACATATCCGAGGTAAGTCCCCGCGACCATCGCCCCGCCGGTTTGGGCGCCCCGAAATCGAGATTCTGGAGGCGGCATGAAGCGCACGAGGGGTCCGAAGGGGAGGAGCGGAGCGGCAACGTCGTGTCCGAATCTGCGCTTGCATGGCGAATCGCCCTCCTCCGGGATCCGAGCGTTATAACAGAGACAAACATATCGGACGGCGCGCGTCCAAAATGGCGGGGGAAGGCCGGCCTGCATCAATGAGGCTCGGGTCCCCATCTGAACGACTCCGTTGGGCCGTTCAGCAACAGCCATAAGATTGCTGTCGCTGGGGATGGTTGGATCGTGTGCTATCTTTAATTCTACGCGCGCACGTGCGAGTTCCTTCGCCCCATCACTATAACAACATTATAACTTCTCTTCCGGACCTTTAAGGTTGATCAAAAAATACACGTGCAAACCGCAGATTTAACATGCACGCCCTGAGCCGCTAGGAAATCTGCAGCCCCGTCGCGAAGTCACGCGCGCGGTCTCATCCTAGAACCCCCGCGATAGGTCATACATCGCAAGCCAGTGATCCCTTGTGGTCAGTGTCCGAACGTGACGGGGCTTCGCGCATGGTCTAGGTACCTTGAGCCCTTTGTTGCGCGCCTTTCTTTGTTGGCGCCGTAGTGCCTTTGCCCAGTTACAGACTGGGCAGAAAGGATTCTTCGGGGCATGAGTTAGCAGATGCGCGAGTGGCGCCGCGCTCCTTCTAAGTCGCTCAGTCGCGGAGACTGGCACCTCAACCTCTGCGTCGTCTGGGTCGGAATCGGGCGGTGCGTCGACGTCGACAAGGTCAACGCCACCCGAGCACTCATCTGCATCCCCCCTCTGGCCAGGCGCTGCAGCAGTTGCGTTGGAATCAAGCCCTTGATCCATGTCGTAGGGCAAAAACCCTGAGACCCCGTGTAAGCAAGGGCTCCTGCGCACAGCCGCACAGCCTCCGGCTAAGCCGTGGCGTGGTGTAGCACAACCAACGCCGAGTCGTGGTTGGAAGAAGATGAAGAACTTACTATGCTCATGACGCAGGTAAGCGTCCGATTCCATTCGCACTCGCGAGCTTTCTGAGGCGAGTCGTAGAACTAGGTGACGATATCCATGGAGTCTACGTCGGGCGGGAATGGGCTCTCGGGCACGGCCGGCCTGCCGTCCGCATAGCCATGGTTACCAATCATCTCTTGTGTTTGCAAGTCTATGGCTACGCGACTCTGGATTGAGTGGGGCGGAGGGCCCCTCGCAGATTCCACATCATCCAGAAATGTCTTGGCGTCTGACGCCGCGCGACTCCACCGCTCGGGAGTTGCAGGCTTCCCGGCACCGGCCGCGCACATCCACTGACCCAGCGCCTCTCTGCCAGATAGGGTGAAGTAAGGTATCTTGCCCTCACCGATCAGGTCCACTCCATGACCATTGGGCAGAAGTGAATTGGGTCGTTGACCTGCTGGCCAGACGTAACTAAAGCCGTGATCCATGCACCGCTCTCCTGCTGAAATCACTGCCAGTGTTTCTGGCAGTGCTGGCGTGACCAAGGCGCCAAAATTTCTATCCCTAAAGTTGGGGCATGCGACGCGAACTGAACCGAGGACCCGTGAAGAAACCCCCGCAGTGTTCAGGGTGATCGACTCCTCAAGACGCCTGATCATTCCAATTGCGCCTGCAGCGCGAATGAACTTCTCTGCGATGAGATTGCGTCCACAGCAGGTGTCAACTATGAACCTAAGCGACCCGAGGTGCACGGATGATCTCTCCTTGCGCCCCACGACGGCTGAGCCGCCTGGGACAACCGCTTCCATTCCCTCGGATTCCAACCAAAGATGCCAAACTTCATCGGCAAGGTCGGACGCTCTGATCAGGGCTTGCATCGACGATGCTCTCAATTGTGTTAACATCTGTCGATATTCTGCACTCGGGAACCTTCCGCCTATCGTCTACACTCGAAGGCGGCTCCTTCGGGCTGTGGCGACGTACCTTCCTCCGAGTAGCAGTGGGCTCTCGAGCTGAAGGGTGTTTTCGAACGCGAAGGCAGCGCCGATCCGTCTTCGCAGAGCTGACGCAACTTTTAGCATGGGGCTCGCCACAAAACAATGCAATGACTTCCCTTGGAAGAGGTTGTCACTGAACGAAGATAGCGACGAGTTTAGTCAGCCTGTCCTTACGTTCCTGTTGCGTTTCGAAAGCGGGAACTGCTTCCTCGGAGAACTCATAAATTTCTATGGTGCGCGCATGGTATTTCTCAACCGTCGAAAAAGTAACCGGTCGAACTAGTCTGAAGGTCATGGGGGCCTCTAGCCAGCGGGGCTGGACACACACAGGTGCTCACACTGACTGAGCCAGTGGGCCGAAGCCCATTTTCCCCTTTTCGGCTGAGCCGATACGGGCGCCGCGACACCCACTTGGCGAAGTGAATGAGCATCAGCGTGAAGAGTACGGCTTGTCCCGTCGGCGTCTCGGCACTGGCGCGAACTCCGCCAGTGCTCAGCCATCGTCGCGGATGGCCAGGCGTGTTCTTCGCGAGCCAGCAGTCCTTGCCGCGCGAGCAAGCCCCTGTTTCCGCGAACACTTTGCACGGCTTGTCTTTTCCGTTGCCTGTGCCCTTCTCTCCATTCTTGTCACGACCCTTGCTGAACTCTCGGCTGCGCGGTGTCTCCCTTGGCGCGGCGCTGCTGGCGTTGGCAGCGGCGGAGTCGGCTTGCTTGGTGGTCCGTTGGTAGCCGAGAGACTCCCCTGCCTTGAGCTGAGCTTCTTCGTACTTGTCTCGCTGCATCGTCTCGGCATCCGTCAAGCCTGGATGCCGTTCATGGCATCCGCTCTGTGGGCCCTTACAGCTGCGAGGATCTCGCGGGAAGGCATGACGAACCAGCTTGCTCTGACGTTCTCGCGACGTCTCGGATTGGCTTCTCGCCCGCGGTTGTCTTGCATTGGAGTTGCCAAACGTATTCGACGGAGTCGAAGAGCGAGGCCGATCCTTCCATTTTGGACCCTTGTTTCCTGGTTTCTCGCTCCTGCCTCTCCGACCAGTCCCCCCGCCAGCTGGTTTGTTGCTGCCGCCCGCCACCGGCTGAGCCAGAGCAGCTGGCGCCTTGGGCTTCTTGTGGTTGCAAGGGCAACCCTGCCCCGCCTCGGGGCAGTTCTTTCCTTGCTTGACGTATCTGCAGGTCGTCTCGCCGTTGGTGCGTCCGCTCGCTGTCGTGTCAGTGGGCGAGCCTAGCCGACGCGCCGTCGCTGCCATCGCGGAAGCTCCTCGCCCGCCCCCGCCGCCCTCGTGCATCCCGCCGCTGAGGCGGGCCTGTCTATTTTTAGAATTAAGTGCCGACTCGTGTTCGGAAGCTGCCCACTTCTCACGATCCCGCATCATGAGCAACTCATCCTGCCACCGGAGTCGCTGGTAGGAACGCATTCCTGTTCTGGGAAGGTCTGTCGATATTCCGTGCCACTGCATGATCCCGTCTAGTCTCGGAACTTGGTCTGTTCATAGAAATGCACATGCATTGAGGACTTGATTTCGCCGCCCGAAGGTTCTCTGGCGCCGTGCATTTCCTGATAGCGCTCCATTGTTTTATTGTGAAAATAAGACAGATCCTTATTGGGTTTCGGGCGATCGATAGTGATCTTAAAGAGATCACGGCATGCCCAGTGCTGGGGCGTTTTCGGATCTGACCGAACACCAGACACATATGGCACGGATCATCTCGCGACCCGTGAGAAGGCGTTGCTCAGTCTGACACGAATGTTCCATGCGGTTGACTTGCGAAAGGAGATGGGCATGCGATGCCGAGAGACTACGGCTGCGTTTCATTTTGGCAAATGTCCCAAACAGGTTCGTTGCTATCATCATATCAAGACGCATGAAGACCCTGGCTGCCGGGAAGTTCTCCTTGGGATTCTCTGGGCTCATGGCTTCCATGATCCACATCTGCGCTGCCTTGACATCATGCCAAGACCCAGCCACCGCCCGTATACAGGGTTGTTCCATTCTCGCGGTGTCTGGAGGCTTGGGACGCCCATAAATAAGGTTAAGCTCCCCACTATTCCCAAAGGTTCTCCAAGCGGGGCCCATTGGGTTGGCAATGCATGGCTGCAGCGCGGGGTTGTTGGGGCCATTTGGCCCTCCACCGCCGTCTCCGCCTGGGCCCCCTCCATCGCGCGGCGCCCCCGGAGGGTCGCCTGGCGGCTCAGGTTCCCCGGTTTCGTCGAACTGCGTCGCCGCATTTTCTCGATGCTGGGCGCTGTGCTCTGGCCACCCCTCCGATCGTCATCGTTGCCTCCCTGTCCGCCCCAACCCGCGCGATACGGCTGCGCCGCTGGTGAAGGGAAGGCGGCCAGGTAGGTCGCAGTTGTCGGGTGGCCCTGAGAATTTGGCGTTAAAAGGGGCGTTGCCAGGTTTCGATTCTTGAGCATTTTCTGGGAATGAACCTTCATTTGGATGTCTCTACGGCCGGCCCCGGAATGAATCGCGAGTTCGAGAGAGGAAGCCCGGGCGCGCGGCGCGCCGTTAAAGGAGGCATTCGGTCAAAGTCCGACTCCATCGATTCGAACGACGGTATGCCCGTGACAATGGCGAAATTGCTAACCTGTTGTACCAACCCAGCGCCCATTTGTAATGCGCGTTCCTCTGTCTTCCCAACATTTCCTGATCTACTCTGGCAGCGACTATATCTCGTCTGATGGCCGCCAGTTCTGCCCTGTGATCTCCTAGCTCATGTATTTGCAGCTTGCGCCTTTCTATGATCTCTTCCGATTTCCCCGAGCGTCTCGGCGCCGCCTCATTTGGCTTGCTTTCGTCGCGGCAGTTGTCTTCAAATATGCTCAGTTGTTCCGCCTTTATCACGGGATCGTCTTGTTCCCTGGACTCTTTGCTCCCGGCGCCTTCTGCGCGCCTCTTGGCACCTCCGCCCAGGTGCCCCCATCCGCGCGGGCGTCGCAAACCCCGCGCAAATCCCGATGACAAGCTTTGACAATCTGTGACATGACTCTTCTGGCGCACCCGCCCGAGTCCGGGTCGGCGCGGCCGCCCTCGCTCGGACTGGGCGAGCAACAATCGGACTCGGAGGAGGCCCCACATGCGTCGGCTGAGCCGGCGTTGAGTTGGCCCTCTCCTGCGATCCAGCACCCCCCAGCTGAGCCGCGGGCGTAAGCTTGACCTCTGGCGCAGCTATTGCGCCAGGTTGCCTAGCTGTCTGGATCTTTCCCAGGGGCTCTCTCGCAGTCTTGCGTTGCTCTGGGTCAGATGTTAGCCGTCTATTGTCTTCGCTCACGGCGCGAATGACGACTGCATCGTTCTTGATCTGCTCATCTGCGCATGGTTCCAGGCCTCGGCCATCCTTCTTTGATCGTCATGCCTTAGGGCCTGGGCCCTCCAATCCTGCTCCCGGAGCGTTCACGCCGCTTCTAGCTTTATTTTGTTCGGCCTCGAGCCTGGCAGCGTCGCGTTGATTGCGGAGCTCCTGATTTTGTCTTGCTGCCTGCTCTCGAGCCACGCGACGAAATCAATTGTTCGGCCGCTCCCTGAATCCTCCGCTTCTCCTCCCCTTCCCGTGCGATGCGCCGCTGAGACACGTCCGCAATCCCTGCTATTTCCGCTTCCGCTTGCAACGTGCGTTTCTGCACACCTTCTGCAATGGCGGCCTTTTCCTGTTCAGCTCTATCTGCCATTGCCCTCTTCTCTGCCTCGGATTCAACGAGCTTGCGGCAAGCTTCCTCGGCGGCCGTTTCATCCGCATGTGCCTGGTGAAGAATATGTTGCGTCTGCGCGCTTGCTGCCCTCAGCTGCTCCCTATCTTGTTTCTGTGTCTCATCCCACTCGCGAAGGGCGATGCGACGGCAATTATGCTCCTCCAGCGCCCACCGCAATGCATGCTTCGCAGAGCCGCGATGAGCTACATTTCGGACACACCTTCGAACGCTGTGCACGTACAGGTCGGCGACGCGAACCCCCCGGTTTGCGCGATTTCCACGGGCAACGATTCTCCGCCTGAGGCGGGCGCCTGGGGCCCGCGTTCCAGCACTTGTCCCAGATAGAAAAACTGCTGGCGGTCCTATCCGACGACGGACGAGGTGACTCAAGGGCGTCAAATCCTCTGGAGCTGGAACGTCCGGCTCTTGGAGCCTTTTCCCGACCCCCGCTGGATGTCGGCGTATGCAGCTCCCTTATTATTGATCCCTTGTTCCGTGGAGTGCCATGTTGCCTCTGCGTTTGCTCATCCCCTTCGTCTTGCGCAATGAGCTCACCAAGCTCTGGTGCACTGTCATTGCCAACCCTCGGCGGCATGAGACTTTGTCGATAGAAGCCCTTCGATGATGGTGGAGGATTAAGATCGTCAGTAGCGCTCGTGGTCTTCCTTGCCTTCGGGAATGGAGGCGCACCGGTCGGCTCTCTCGAGCGCTGAGCTGGGCGCGTGGCGCCGCGCGAGTTCTCCATCGGCTGAGCCGGGAAGCTCCCCCTTCCACGGCCAACTCTCCCGCTCACGGAGCTTTTCTTCTTCAAGATCGTCATCCGAATCAAAGATGGCCCTCCGAAGGCCCTCAGCCGGCGCGCAATCGATTGTCTCGGTGTCCGACGGGTCTACGCCTCAGAGGCGAGCCCGTCAGACGAGTTTTGGAAAGGATTGAGATGATACAATGGGCCAAGCGGCTATGGAATTAGGCATATTCTTCGTTCTTTTCGATTGAATGCGAGCTCTCTTCCTCTGACTGTCCATCGCTCTCTTCTTCGCCCTGTCCATTCATCACAAATTGTGCTATTTGTTCCTCGTCATGATGCTCTCCACCCGCTGAGCTGGCGGGGGCATTTTCTGGCGGGCTCTGCTCTCCATAGGTCGCGCGGACTGATATCCTCGGGCTTGAATGCGCCGGTGCGACTTCAGGTGGCCCTCCGACGGAAGCACTGGCTGAACCATGCCTCCGCTTAATGTTTGAAGTATTGTCTTCGTCTGGTCATCTATAGGGGAATCCCCCTCTGGCAGATCAATCGCAGATTCCAACGCTTGCCTCCTGGGAAGATTGAGAGAAGGAGGCCGCCCCCTAGAGGCGCCTTTCTTGGTAATGCGCTCGGGACGGTATTGTCGCCCTACTTCCCCGAGCGTTCCTTCCTTTGATCTCATGTTCAGCGAAGCCAGCGGCTGAGCCGTCGCTTCGGCTGATTGCCAGCTTTATGCCTGGAGATGGATATTCCCTGCATTATGTTCCAATGCTGTCTCAAGATCAGGGGGCTCCGCCGAAGCCATGGCAAGGACAAATTGTTCTGCTAAGCTGACTAAAGGAGTATGTATGAAGTGAGGAGGCCGGCCAGCCGGCCGACGCGCGCGGGCTAGCTCGCTCCTTTTCCAATAATCTGAAGCCAGACAGCTGCAGCCGGATAAAGCACACGGCAGTGCAAAGTAGTGAAGGCAAGGGCAGCAGGATGGTGGTGCGGAGAGGAGCGCATTGACTAAAACTCCTTCAAAAGCCATGGCAACATTAAGGAGCTGGGCCTCTGGGGGCATGTTTCGGGGACTGTTGGAGGCTCTTGGAGGCCTCTTGCGCCTTGCTCGGGGCCTCTAGGGGGCCTCCGTTCCTTGGAACCTCTTATGGCCACTTCGGCGCGTCCTTGGGCGGAGAACTCGATTTGTGACGCTCGGGGGCCAGGATCTTCGTGAGGAGTGTCGAAAAAAAAAGCCCTCCAGGGGGCGCATTGGTCCAGATGCGCTGTTTTGCCCTTCTGGCACGCGCTGATGTCCGCCATAGAGAAGAGATGGCGTTGGGCTCCAGCTTCGCCCCCCCCATCTCGCTCAGCAACGCCAGAGCCCGCTGCCACTGCTCGCCCTTTTCGCACGCGCTGATCCCAGCGCTGTAGCTGACTAGGGCTGGCCCATGGCCTAACGTCCACGACACAAGTCCGAGATGGCACGTTGGACCAGGGCAGAGATGTAACCGAAAGGCTTTCGTGATGGCATTGGGCCCAAACTTCGGCTCTGTTGCTGCTGCTGCTGCTGTTGCCTGCAAATGCAGCTTGCCTCTGTCTGCGGCATGTTCTTGCTGCTGCCTACTTTTTGTTGTGCCGTCGTTGCCTGCTGCGGAACGCTGTTGCTCGTTGTTGCTGCTTGAGGCTGCAGGGTGCTGCGTCTTGGTGTCCTTGCCAGCTAACAAAGGCAACCTGGAGCTCGTGAGTGTGCGAGGAGCGAGTCGCAAGGAGTGATGAGTCAGGGCCGGGGGGGAGGTGGGGAAAGCGAGGAGCAATTAGCGAGGAGCACGGTGCGAGAAGGGAGGAGCGACGGCCGATGAAAGAGAGAGAGAGAGAGGGAGAGAGAGAGAGAGAGAAAGAGACATTGAGAAAAACGAAAGAGAAATATGCGAGTAAGGATAAGGGAGAGCCGAAGAGGAGAGGGGAGGCAGGCGCCACCAGCCAGTATAGGGAGAAGCGAGGGGGCAGGAGAGCGAGGTGGAAGGAGCGCGGTTGAGCGAGAACACAGAAGCCAGAAGGGAGGCGAGGGAGGCGAGGGGCGAGGAGATAGCGTGGAGGACAGATGCGCGTGGAGCGAGGAGAGGGACCCAGAAAGGAGGCATGAGAGGAAACCATCACACGCATGTCGCCATGGCCTCGGCGCGCGTGTGGCCGACCATCTGGTCTCCTTAGCTCATTCGTGGGGCTCTTTTGGGTGGTCGGCACGGTCACAGAGCTCCCTGGGGATCTTCTTTCGAAGGCCTCGTCGAGGCTGCTCTTGGGGTGTCGTGGGGCCTCTCGGGGTCCCCTTGGGGCCTGAATTGAAAACAACGGGGGCCTCCTGGGGCTTCTAGGGGGCCTCTTGGGGGCCTGCTGGCGGCTTCATCCTGGAGCGGAGGCCGCAAAATGTCGAGTTCCCCCTCTTGGGGGCCTCTTGGGGCCCTCGTGGGCGTCTCCTGGACCGTCCTGGGGCCCTCTAGGGCCGTCTGGGGGCTCTCATGGGAGCCTCGGAGGCTGTCTTGGGGGAATCAAGGGAGCCTCCAAGGCCTGCTGGAACGCTGCGAAGACAAAAACTACTAAACCAAAACATGCAAGTCTTCCCAGCGAGTCGGAACATTGCCTTTCGCGGCTGTCTTGGGGGCCCTTGTGGATCTTTATTGGGTCGTCTGGAGGGCCTCTTCTTGGGCCGCTGGGGCTGTCTTGGGCGCCTCTCCGGCTGTCTCCGGGGTTCCCGGAAGGAAAATAACCTCGATTGACGCACCGTACCTTCTCGCACGCAGAGGGTCCGGCATTGTAGAGGAGACTGGCGCTGACCCGTACCTTGCTGGCCTCGAAGTTTGTCCGAGATGGCACGTTGGCTCGGGGCAGAGCTGTTGCGGGAGCTTCGGCTCTGCTGTTGCTGCTTGCGGCTGCAGGAAACTGCTGCCTGTTCCATGCTGCTGCTTGCTGATTCTGTGCTGCCGCTGGCGGAGGGCTGCGTGCTGCTGCTGCTGCTGTTCGCTACTTCTGCTTCTTAACTTACAGGGTGCTGCTTCACTGTGCTCCAGCCAATTGGCTGACGCAACCTGCCGCTCGCGAGGTGAACGAGGAGGGAGAAGCGAAGAGAAAGAACCGAGGAATCAGGTTCGAGGATGGAGGCGGGAAAAACGAGGGCTCAGCAAGGATCAAATAGAAGGGCGAGGAGCGAGGAGCAAAGTGAGTAAAATGACCACGATGGAAACCACCGCCTCCGCAAGTTCACATAAAAGAAATCCAGGACGGGCGAAATTCAGAATTTGTGGGCCTGCAATTCCCACTTGCGCTCATGGCCCATGCGGCACTGCGCGCAGCTCAAGCAATTACGTGCGTCCAGTACTCCAAAACTTACCCTAGCAGAGCATCCTGATAGCAGCAAAAGTGACATGAGAGACTTGTGAAACCTGCAGGACACGTGGGACCACCGAGGCCTGCTAGACCAGTTGGAGCTGTGAAAACTGGGACCTGCGGGACCTGCGGGACCTGCGGGACCTGCGGGACCTGTGGGACCTGCGGGACCTGCGGGACCTGCGGGACCTGCGAGCTCCCCGCGCCCTGCAGGACCTCTGGGACTTGTCGGACCTCCGGGACCAACGAGCCCTGTTGGGCCTATGGGACCTGTGGGATCTCGTCTTGTGGGACCTGCGGGACCAAAGAGACCTGTGGGATTTGTGGGGTCTGTGGGAAATGCGGGACCTGTGGGGCCTGTGGGACCTGAGAAACCTGTGAGACCTGTGGGGCCTGTGGGGCCTGTGGGACCTGTGGGACCTTTGGGACCTGCAAGACTTGCGAGACCCGTGGGGTTTGTGGGACCGGTGGGACCCGTCGGACCTGTGGGACCCGTGGGACCTTGTGGCCCGTGAGACCTGTGGGACCTGTGAGACCTGTGGGACCTGTGGGACCTGTGGGACCTGTGGGACCCGCTGGGCCTGTGGGACTTGTGGGACCTGGGGGACGTGTCGAACATGTGCGTTCTGTGGGATCAGTGGGGCCAGTGGGAATTGCGTGGCCTGCGAGACGTCTTGGAACTGTGGGACCTGTGGGGCAGGTGGGTCCTGTGAGACCTGAGGGGCCTGCAGGATCAACGAGACCTGCGAAACCTGCGGGGCCTGTGGGACCTGTGGGCGTTGTGGGAGCGGTGGGACATGTGGAACCTTTGGGACCTCTAGGATTCATGGGACATGAGGGAGCCATGGGATTTGTTAGGCCAATGGTACGTGTGGGGCCTGCGAGACCTGCCAGACTTGCGACGCCTGCGGCGCCTGCAAGATTTGGGCCTGCGGGACCTGTGGGATGTGGGATATGTGGGACATGCGGGACCTTTGAGACTTACGACAACTGTGGGACTTGGGAGACTTGTGGGACCCGTGGGGCCCGTGGGACCTGTGGGAACTGTGGGGCCAGTGGGACCTGCGAGACCTGAGAGACCTGCGAGACCTGTGGGACCTGCGGGGACTGTTAGATCTGCGCGACCTGCGAGACCTGTGGGCCTTGTGGGCCTTGTGGGACCTGTGGGACCTGTGAGATCTTTGAATCTTGTGGGATCATCGACCACCGAGGGCCAAAATAAGGCCCTGAATTGTGAGATCGCCGGGCACCCAAGTAAGGACCTTACTTGGGACCCGGGGAACTCCTGATTAAATTGCGTGGATCGGCAGATGTCTCGTGCTTTGGGACCATCGAAGCCCCCATGGGGGATTTATCAAGGAACCCGAGGGTTCCTTGCGTCCACCATGTTTTTTTTGGAGCGGGGGGACCCACACCTCAAACGTCCCATCGTGGCCGTCGGAGGCCCTCAACTGGCCACCCCGCTTGGAAACGCGACGCAACTGTTCTGCCGAGACCCGAAGCCGACTCTGATGCCGTCACCGCCGCGCATGCACTGCAGCCGCTAATCCGCCAGCAAGCCCGAAGAACCGCTATGGAGGCGGGCACGACCCCAGACGGCACCAGCAGACCCCCCGGGCAGCTCGCGACGGCTCACGATGGCTCCGAAGTGTCCCACAGAGGCCCAAAGCGGCCCAAGGGTGCCCCCAAGAGGCATCCAAGACAACCCAACAGGATCCCGCGACGAGCCCGATGCGGCCTGAGAGTAGCCCGCGAGAGACCCAAGAGAGGTAAAAACAACGGACGCACAATGAGGCAGACAAATAAGGGGACTCACAACGGGGGGACGGAGGAAGGGGGGCGACAACGAAAACGAAGGAGTACGCCCCGAACCGACGCGGATAAGCGTGTCACAAGTTGCGGCCATTGCACAGGTATGAGCGACGATCTTTCGCGTGGTACGGTTTTCTTGACGGCGCTCTAAAGCTCGCCGCGCCGAAACATGCGCAATCGCAGTGCGCGGGACTTGCCGCGAACACATCGGCATAATGCAAGCGCCCGATTCTCTACGCGCAACCGCATAGCGCATGATTTGTCAACGAAGTCGCGCCCTCCACGAGCCGACCGGGCTCTCCATTCTGAGACGCGCACAATGAGAAAAACCAGCAAAAAACAATGCGATAAGAGGGAGGGGCAGGGCAAAGGGAAGAGGCCGGGCGAGAGGCGAACCACAAATGATCACCGCCCAAAAGAACGTGGCAAGCGCAAGCGCTGAACAAAACAAAAGGACCGACATTCCAAGTATTTGGCGCGCCGCCAAGAAGGGAAGGGGGGCGGGGGGCCCGCGAGCCCAGAAGGAACAGACTTGGCGGCGTGCTAGACGCTACAGGAGGCCTCGCCACGCGGAGGCGCTCTGCTCGCATGAACGAGCGCATCGTCGCCCAAAGTCAGCGCAATCACGCCGCGCGTGCGCGGGGGCAGTCCGCCCATGCAAGACACGGGCAACTAACAGGCGAAACGGGCGTTCCGCGCCGCCTTAAACGTTCTTACTACTGCGACCCCGTTCTTACTACTGCGACCCCCCCCTGATCAGCGCGCGCGTGGGTCGTGGCAAACGGGCGCCGCCGCGCGCGATCGCCACTCGGCCTTGCGAAAGCACAAAGCACATTGAAGGGAATCTCCGCGGGAAGAGCGCTGCATGTGGCCAGGCTGCAACCTTTCGAGAAAGCACTGCGTCAAAAAAATAGAAACGCTCGCCAACGACGGCCGCAGCGCAGAAACAACCAACAACATAATTAAAACAAACGCCCAGAACTTCCAGTTGCGGTGGTTTCTTGCGCGGTCATCAAGCGCGGAGGGAGGCTTGAGAAGCGGCTTCGGGATCCCTCGGAGGCATCTTAGGGCAATTGTGGGCCCATTCGGGCATCGTGGACGTCCTTGGAGCATCCTGGCCCGGTATCGGGGGCTCGGGATCTGGTACACTGCGTTCATATCTGGCACGCGATTCGCTCAGTGTTGGTATAGATGACCTTGGGCTCCGACATCACATCCCGCAACTCGCTGAGCAGCTTTCGCCATTCGGCTCCAACTTCGCAGTCGACATCTCGCTGAGCAGCGGCATGGCCCGCTTTCACTGCACGCCTCTCTCTCTCTCTCCCTCTTTTCCTCTCTCTCTCTCTCGCACAAATGCTGATCTCACCGCTGAAGCCAACCAGGGCGGATCCGTGCAGTGTTTTCCGAAGCAACTACCTGCGCGATTGAAGCTGGTCGAATTCACAATGCGGATGCCCGCCCACGTAATCACAATGGTTGCCCAACAACTTCCCACACTCACAGAGCTTCGCAAGACACGCGAAAACGCGAAAGACCGATCCCAAGATAGCCTGGAAATCCGGCCGAGTTGCGAGACGACCTCTCATACGCGGTGGCGCACACATTGTAACTGATGTCGTTCGTCTCCACATTGCACTCCCGCATCTCGCTGAGCAGCGACAACGCATGCCGCCACTGGCCGCATCTCTCACACGCGCAGGTCGCAGCGATGTAGCTGACTACGCCGGACCCGTGGACTTACGTCCACGACAGCTGATTCGCACGCAGGGGTGGAAATCGCTTCCCTGCGCGCATGGCTGCTAGCCTGCTGCCCGAGCGACTCTGTACCAAGCGCTTATGTTTGCATGCTGGCCAACGTTCCTAGTCCCATGCCTGCCAGCTTCCCTGCTTGCCTGCTTGGCTGTGTTGTCGCTTGCTCTTCTGCTCGGTGGCAACCAAGATCACGTGGGATGTCGGCCACCGCCTCGGAAAGGGGTAGAGCGCGGGAGGGGCCAAGAAGAGGCCAGAACATTTAGGCGACCGCCTCGGCGGGTGGCCGGCGGACTGCGTTGGATGCGGGGAGCGGAGAATTTGAGGGTGAGCATGCCGAGCATGCGAGCGTGCTTGTCGTGCGTTCACTGCGGGTGCGCGGATGTGTGCTCGGCTCGGGTCTCGGTGGAATGCTGAGGAGATGTCGGCGCGTTTGCTTGCGGTGCGGCGTGGCATGCGGCTTGCGATCACGTGCGTCGGGTTTGGTGTGCTCGGGCGTTGCTGTGGGGTTGCTAGGTTCTGAAGGGCACAGGAAGAGGAGCTGCGGTGCAAGCCGAACGTAGACCCGTGTTCGCCGTTTACTCGTTGTGTCCAGGGGTGGCTCGTCGCACGAGGCGTCCGAAGGCTTCCGGGGAGCAAGATCGGACAACGGGTATGGAGGGATGGTTTCGGCGAGGCATAGTGGGCGGGTGCTGAGGAGCGCGCTTTCAGTCACATTCGGTGCTACGCGGCGGGCGCGAGGTGCGCGGTTTCCCGCTGTGTGCTGGCGCCGCGGAGAGAGAGAGAGAGAGAGAGAATAAGGGGCGTGGGGCCAGGACCGAGGTGCGAGGAGCGAGGTGGAGCAAGAAGAGAGGGGCCAGGAGCGAGGATAGAGAGAGAGGCAAGGGAGCGAGGAGAGGGCGGCGAGGAGCGAGGAGCGAGATGGGGAGGCAGGGAAGAGGCCAGCACACGACTGTCTCAATGGCCTCGGCGCGCGTGCGGCCGAACATCCGGTTTCCTCTTGGGTCGCTCATGGGGCGTTTCTGGGGTGGCCGGCGCGGCCCCAGAGCTCTTGAAGGGATCTTCCCTCGGAGGCCTCTCGGGAGGCCGCGTTGGCGGCGTCTTGAGGCCTCTGCGGGCCACTTGGGGCCTGACTCGGGCCCCCGAGGCCTCCTGGGACTTCTGCGGGTCCTCTTGGGGGCCCGCTGGCAGCCTCGGGGGTCTCATCTTCTTGGGGCGGAGGGCGCGGAGTATCACTTCGAGCTCCCCCTGTTGGGGCTCTCCTTGGGCTCGTCTTAGAGCTGCCATGGGCCGGAGGGGGGCCTCCTCGGCCGTCTTGCGGCCGTCTCGGGCTGCCCCGGGGCCCTCCTGGGGGCCCTGTTGGAGGTTGTTTGTAGGCCATGTTGACGACCTTCTCGAGGCCCTCTCGGGCCGTCCTGGAAAGTCTGGGCCCTCTTTGTTTGGCGTGGGCCTGCCAGAGCCCCGGAGACCCCCATTTTGACAAAAGCCCTTCTGGCATGCAGGAGGCGCTGCACTGTAGAAGAGGTGACGTCGGGCTCCAGCTTCACCTCCCACATCTCGCTCAGCAGCGCCAGCGCCCGCTGCCACTGCTCGCCTTTCTCGCACGCGCTGATCCCAGCGCTGTAGCTGACGACGTTGGGATCCAGCTTCGCCTCCCACATCCCGCTCAGCAGCGCAAGCGCCCGCTGCCACTGCTCGCCTTTCTCGCACGCGCTGATCCCAGCGCTGTAGCTGATGACGTCGGGCTCCAGCTTCGCCTCCCGCATCTCGCTCAGCAGCGCAAGCGCCCGCTCCCACTGGTCGCCTTTCTCGTAGGCGCTGATCCCAGCGCTGTAGCTGATGACGTCGGGCTCCAGCTTCGCCTCCCGCATCTCGCTCAGCAGCGCAAGCGCCCGCTCCCACTGCTCGCCTTTCTCGCACGCGCTGATCCCAGCGCTGTAGCTGACTAGGGCTGACCCGTGGACCCCGTCCACGACATCTTTCTGGAATGGTTCTCCGAGGAACGGCGGAGATTGTACCGAAAACCTATACGGCAAGTTCGTGTCGTGCCGACCCCGGCGTTGGTTTCTGACACCGCGTGGTTCCTTCAACTTTGAACGATCGGCGGCTTTTCGATTGCCCGATCGTTACATGTAGGCCGACTCTGGGCCACTGGCGGCGTTCAACCCTGAACGTCCGCGACGGGGTCGCCGCTGGTCGACACGACGCGGACCTACCGTAAGCACGGCGGCGGCCGGGGCGGCGGCAGCGAGACCGCGCCTTCCTGTCCGAGCTCTTGCAGCCCTCCAGCAGCTTAGCCCCGGCGCGCGGCTCGTTCGACCCCCTCCTATTGAGGGCAGGTTTGGAAGTCTCTCGGGGATGTGCGTCGAAGTCGAAGTCCATCTCTCGGGCGTGTCAGGAGCGCTGGGCCCTCTAACTTGGAGGCAGTTTTGAAGCCTCTTTGGGCCTCTTGGGGGGGTAAGGGACTCTCGGGTTCTCTAGTGGCCCCTTCGGGACCTTTTGGAACCCTCTTGGGCCGTCTGGGCTCCTCCTGGGCCGTCTTGGGGCCATGTTCAAAGCTCGGTATGTCATCTGGACCTTCATGAGGCTCTCTTCTGGGCCTTCTCGGGTTTCCTTCTTCTTCTTCTTCTCCTCCTCCTCCTCCTCCTCTTCCTCCTCCTCCTCCTCCTCCTCCTCGTCCTCCTCCTCCTCCTCCTCCCCCTCCTCCTCCTCCTCCTGCTCCTGCCCCTCCGCCTCCGCCTCCTCCTCCTCCTCCTCTCCTCCTCCTCCTCCTTCTCCTCCTTTTCCTCCTCCTCCTTCTCCTCCTTCTCCTCCTCCTCCTCCTTCTCCTCCTTCATCCGCCTTCTTGCCTCGATGCTCGCCATTCGCAGACCCTCGGAGCGTCGAAAACGGCTGTTGGGGCCTGCGTTCTGCCTTTCAGCTCTCGCCCGCCCCCTCTGTCGGAGGGAATTCTGTAGCCACTTAGGACCTCTTGGGCGCCTCTTGGGCCTTCGTTTCGGCTTCGAAGGGGCCTCTTGGGGCCCTCTTGGGCTCTCGTCGGTGCTGTTTGGGCTGTCTCGGAACCGTCTTGGGCCTTCTAGGGTGCCTTCTGGGCCGCCTTGGGGCCGTCGCTGGCCGTCTTAGGGGCGCCCATTGGGCCGTGTTCGGGTCGTTTCGGACCGTCTTTGGGGCTGTCTTGGGAGCCTCTGGAGCTGTCTTGGGCGCCTCTTGGGCCATCCTGGGTGGCATCTGCGGCCGATCTTGGGAGGCTCTGTGGCCGTCGCGGGCGCGTCGGAGACAAAAAACCTGAGAATGCCAAGCATGTTAGAAGTCCGACGGGAACGGGCCGATTCTTGCGTTTCGAGGGTGTCCTGGAGAATCCTCGAGGGCCGTCTTTGGAAGCTCCTGGCCTGCCCCTGGGGGCCCTGGGGGCCGTCGGAGCGGCCTCGGAAGCGGCTCGGCGCGTCCCGTGGGCCGTCGGGGTGGCCTGTGGAGCGGCTCGGAGCCGTCTTGGGGGCCGTCGGGGCGCCCAATGGATCGGTTCGGGGCCGTCTTGGGGCCGTCGGCGCGGCCTCTGGAACGTGTCGGAGCCGTCGCGAGGCAGTCGGGCGCCCTCGGAGCCGCAGGAGAGTACTGGATGCAGAAACCCTTCTCGCACGCACTGTGCCCAGCAGTGTAGTACAGATGACGTCGGGTTCCACCTTCGCCTCCCACATCTCGCTCAGCAGCGTTAGCGCCGGCTGCCAGTGCCCGCCCTTCTCGCACGCGCTGATCCCAGCGTTGTAGCTGACTAGGGCTGACCCGTGGACTCCGTCCATGACATCTTTCTGGAATGGTTCTCGGAGGAACGGCGCAGATTGTACCGAAAATCTACAAACACGGCGGCGGCTCGGGCGGCGGCAGCGAGACCGCGCCTTCGTGTCCGAGCTCTTGCAGCGCTGCAGCAGCTTGGCCCAGCGCACTGCTCGTTCACCCCCCTCCTATTGAGGACAGTTTCGAAGTCTCTCGGGGATGTGCGTCGAAGTCGAAGCCCATCTGAGGCGTCTCAGGAGCGCTCGGGGAAGGGCTCGGGAGGCCATCGGGGAAAGCCACCGAAAGCGCCGGGGAGGCTCGCAAGGATCTACAGGGAGGGCCCAAGAGAGCTTCAAGAAAATTTGAAATCCAGTGAGCTCTTTAGAGAAACCGCTGTTGGGTCGGCCATCACCTCCGGGCGCGCCTTGATGGTGCGATCCAGTCGCATCACCGCCAACGGGAGGGTTTGTTCGCCATGTCCCATTCTGTTCGCCCAGAGGGTCTGTGGAGGCCTTCGGGCGAACAGAACGGGACAGGGCAAGGAATGGGGAAGACATGTCCGAATCTCCTGGGCCCCCCAGATGCTCGTCCGAAGAATGCGGAGAGGTCCCAGGGTCATATCAATTGGCTGCTGTCACAGGGGTCCGGTCTGCTTGGCCCGAAGAGTAGGCCCCTGGGGGAACAGAATGGCACAGCATATCGGGCAAAGGGGGGCGGTAGCTGGCCTGTCAGACCCGGCGTTCGTCTTCTGCCCAAGCGGCGCGGGGCCCACGGGCCCCAGGGTTGGCGTCCCGCTGGGATTCCTCTTGTTCGCCCACAGGGTTGGAGGAGGCCTCCAGGCGAACAGAATGGGGCAGGACAATGAATGTGGGAGACTTGTCGCAAGCTCCCAGCCCCCCCAAGTGTGCGCCCGAAGGGTGTGGGGCCGCGTTGGCTCCCTCAAAGGGCCGTCTTGGAGCCGTCTAGGCCCGTCTTGAGGGCGCCGTTTGCCCTGATGGGGCCGTCTTGGTTCGTCGTGGGCCCCTCATGGGCGCGTCCGTAGGCCGTCCTGGGCCCATCGGGGTCCTCGTGGGGCTGTCTTGGAGCCGTCTGGGACCGTGAGGAGGCCGCCTTGGAGTCGTCTTGGGCCCCTCCTGTGCGCCTCCTTGGGCCGTCCTGGGCCCAGCAGGGGCCGTGTTGGCACCCTCTTGGGGCTGTCTTGGAGCCGTCTTGAGCCGTCGCAGCGCGCCTTGGGTTGTGCTGGGTCCGTCTTGGCCCGTCTTGGGGCCTTCCTGGGCGGTTCCTCGGACCCTCCTGGGACTTTCTGGGGCCTCTTGGTGCATCGGACCGCCGAAACGGCGGGAAACGCAAAGGGTGTAACAGTAAACAATGGAAAATTAACGATTTTTGCCAGCTGGGACTCTCTTGCCATCTTGGCCCGTCTTGAGGCCCCGAACGGGCGCGTCCTTGGGCCGTCCTGGGCGCACCCTCCTGGGACCGTCTTGGAATCGTCTTGGGCCGTCTTGAGCGCGCCTTGGGCCGTCCTGGGCCGGTCTGGGGCCGTGTTGGCACCCTCGCGGCGAGGAAGCTCGGAGGCGGGCTCGAGGCCTCTTCGGGGCCATTTTGGAAGCTGTTGGGGCCTCTGTAGGGGCCTCGTTTGGGCTCCTTGGGAGCCTCCTGGGGCCTCTTCGGGGGATTCTTGGCGGCCCCTTGGGGCCTCTTGGGGGCCTGTTTGGGCCTCCTGGCGCCCTCTTGGGGCGGAAGGCTCGGATTTTCGGTCCGTGGTCCCCCTCTTGGCCCCCTCTTGGGCCTGTCTTCGGGCCCTCGTGGGCCGTCTTGAGCGTCTCTTGGGTCGTCTTGGGGCCCTCTTGGGCTGTCTTGGGGCGCTCTTGGAAACCTCTTGGGCCGTTCTGGGGCGCTCTTGGAGGCCTCTTGGGCCGTCTTCGAGCGTCGGAAAGCGGAAAAGGCGAGAAGGCCAAAATCCTTCCAAAACCGTCGTAAAGCGGACGATTTTGAGGCCCAAAACCGTCCAAAACCTCCTGAGGCGGTCCCCTCGTCCGCCCCCCTCGCTTCGAAGCAGTTTTTAAGCCCCGTGGCACCTCTTGGGGATCTCTTTTGGGCTCCTGGGGGCCTCTTGGGCCTCCACTGGATTCGCTGCCCTCGGTCGGCAATCGTCGATCCTACGACGACTCTCCCCAACGGAGAAACATCGAAGGCCCTCGGAGCGTCCAACATTGTTCTTTTGTGCCTTCGATATGCCGGTCGCCTCTCGTCCGCCCCCCCCCTCCTGGAAGCAATTCTGAAGCCACTTAGGGCTTCGTGGGTGCCGTTTGGGGATCTCTTGGGGCGTTTTTGCCTGCGATATGCCTGTCGCCTCTCGTCCGCTCCCCCGCTCCTGGAGGGAATTCTGAAGGCACTGAAGGCTTCGTGGGGGCCGTTTCGGAGCCTCTTCGGCCTTCGTTTGGGCCTCCCGGGAGGGCTCTTAGGGCCCTCTCGGGCCGTCTTGGGTGCCTCTTGGGCCGTCTTGGGGCCGTCTGAGACCCGCCTCGGCGCCTCTTGGGCTGTCGTGGGCCGTCTTGGGCCGCTCCTGGGGTCGTCTTGGGTGCCTCTTGGGCCGTCTTGGGCGCCTCCTGGGCCGTCCTGGGGCCGTCCTGGGGCGTCTTGGGACCGTCTGGGGGCCCTCCTGGCCCGTCTTGGGGCTCTCTTGGGGTCCTCTTCGGCCGTCTTGGAGCGGTCGGGGGGGCTTCTTGGGCCGTCTTGGAGCGTCGGGAAGCCGACGAGGCGAGGAGGCCGAAAACATCGAAAAACACACTAGAAATCGACGATTTCTGTCGCTCGGGGCCCTCTTGGGAGGCCTCTTGGGAGGCCTCTTCGGGCGTCTTGGACGCCTCTTGGGCCGCCTGGGGCGAATCTCGGGCGTCTTGGGCCCATCTTTAAGCGTGCCGGGGCTCTCCGGGGCCGTCTTGGGGGCTTCTGGGGGCCCTCTCGACATGTCCTGGGGCCTGCCTGGGCGGCCCGGGGCGGCCCGGGGCCAGCCCGGGGCGATTATTGGTCACTTGATCCTGCGCCCTTCTGGTACGCAGCCAGACCGCGCCTTCGTGTCCGAGCTCTTGCAGCGCTGCAGCAGCTTGGCCCCGGCGCACTGCTCGTTCAGCCCCCAGGGGGGGGGGACCGTTTGGCGCCTCAGACCGTCTTGGAAGCAAAAAACATTGATTTTACTAGGGTTTGGGCCCCATTTTGGCCTCCTGAGGGGGCCGCGCTCCTCTTCCTTCATAGCAAAATCATTGATTTTACGCAGGTTTTGAGCTCATTTTGTCCTTCTCAGGGGGCAGCGGTCATTTACGCTTCTGAGGAGGTCGCAAGAGGCCCCAAGCTGGCCCCAAGAGGCCCCCAGGAGGCTCCCAAGAGGCCTCCAAGGGGCCCCAAAGAGGCCCCCAAGAGGCCCCAAGAGGCCCCCAAGAGGCCCCCAAGAGGCCCCCAAGAGGCCCCAAGACGCCCCAAGAGGCCCCCAAGAGGCCCCCAAGAGGCCCCCAAGAGGCCCCGAAGATGCCCCAAGAGCCTCCAAGAGGCCCCCAAGAGGCCCCACGAGGAGCCCGAACGACTCACACCAGGACGAGGGGCCCGAACGACTCGCACCACGAAGAGCCCGAACGACTCACACCATAAGGAGGGGCCCGAACGACTCACACCAGGACGAGGCGCCCGAACGACTCACACCACGAGGAGCCCGAACGACTCACACCACGACGAAGAGCCCGAACGACTCACACCACGAGGAGCCCGAACGAGTCACACCAGGAAGAAGGGCCCGAACGACTCACACCAGGACGAGAATCCCCAAACGACTCAAACCACGAGGAGCGCTTTCTCTCCCTCCTCCTCCGCCTCGTCCTTCTCCCGCTCCCCCCACAAGGAGGATGTACAAGGAGGCGGGGGGAAGGAGGAACAGGGGAGATATGCGGGGCCAAGCGGACACACGCCTGAAAAACACGACTGTCGGCATGCTTCGCGAGACGCGAGAGTTGCTGCTGTGAGATGGGCTGGTGGGGACACGCGAAGCGTAAAGAATATCCACAAACACGGCGGCGGCTCGGACGGCGGCAGCGAGACCGCGCCTTCGTGTCCGAGCTCTTGCAGCGCTCCAGCAGCTTGGCCCCGGCGCACTGCTCGTTCACTCCCCTCCTATTGAGGGCAGTTTCGAAGTCTCTCGGGGATGTGCGTCGAAGTCGAAGCCCATCTGAGGCGTCTCAGGAACGCCTGGGGAAGGGTTCGGGAGGCCATCGGGGAAAACCACCGAAAGCGCCGGGGAGGCTCGCAAGGATCTACAGGGAGGGCCCAAGAGAGCTTAAAGAAAAATTGCAATTCAGTAAATTCTCAACAGAAGCCGCTGTTGGGTCGGCCATCACCTCCAGGCACGCCTTGATGGTGCGATCCAGTCGCATCGCCGCCAACGGGAGGGTTTGTTCGGCAAGTCCCATTCTGATCGCCCAGAGGGTCTGTGGTCCGAAGAGTGCGGAGAGGTGCCTGGGTCATATCAATTGGCTGCTGTCCCAGGGGTCCGGTCTGGTTGGCCCGAAGAATTTGCCAAGGCCCCTGGGGGAACATAATGGCACAGCATATCGGGCAACTGGGGGTGGTAGCTGGCCTGTCAGACCTGGCGTTCGTCTTCTGCCCAAGCGGCGCGGGGCCCACGGGCCCCAGGTTTGGCGGCCCGCTGGGTTTCCTCTTGTTCGCCCACAGGGTTGGAGGAGGCCTCCAGGCGAACAGAATGGGGCAGGACAATGAATGCGGGAGACTTGTCGCAAGCTCCCAGCCCCCCCAAGTGTTCGCCCGAAGGGTGTGGGGCCGTGTTGGCTCCCTCAAAAGGCCGTCTTGGAGCCGTCTAGGCCCGTCTTGAGGGCGCCGTTTGCCGTGATGAGGCCGTCTTGGTTCGTCGTGGGCCCCTCATGGGCGCGTCCGTAGGCCGTCCTGGGCCCATCGGGGTCCTTGTTGGCACATCTTGGGGCTGTCTTGGAGCCGTCTGGGGCCGTGAGGGGGCCGCCTTGGAGTCGTCTTGGGCCCCTCCTGTGCGCCTCCTTGGGCCGTCCTGGGCCCAGAAGGGGCCGCGTTGGCACCCTCTTGGGGCTGTCTTGGAGCCGTCTTGAGCCGTCGCAGCGCGCCTTGGGTTGTGCTGAGGCCGTCTTGGCCCGTCCTCGGGCCTTCCTGGGCGTTTCCTCGGACCCTCCTGGGACTTTCTGGGGCCTCTTGGGGCATCCGACCGCCGAAATGGTGGGAAGCGCAGAAAGGCTGTAACAATAAACAATTGAAAATAAACGATTTTTGCCAGCTGGGGCTCTCTTGCCATCTTGGCCCGTCTTGAGGCCCCGACTGGGCGCCTCCTTGGGCCGTCCTGGGCCCGTCTGGGGCCGTGTTGGCACCCTCGTGGAACCGTCTTGGAGCCGTCTTGGGCCGTCTTCAACGCGCGCCGTGCTGGGGCGGTCTTGGCCCGTCTTGGTGCCCTCCTGGGAGCCTCCTGGGGGCGTTTTGGGTCCTTTTGGTGTGACCTTGAAGTCTTCCAGGGCTGCTTCGAGTGTCCGAAAGCTGAATTGGCGGCACGCGGGAAATCCGCCGACCCTGTCGGCGTGTGCGAGGGGCTTGGCTGTTGGAGTCGTCGTCTCCGTCGGTCGTCGCCTCCGTCGTCCCCTTTCCCTGCAGCTTCCTTCTCAAGCTCGTGAGCGAGAGAAAAATCTAGCAGTGTCGTAATCGAGTCGAAGGGAAGCCCCTTCCCTTTGATCCCTTCCCCAGGGGGGGGTCCCGGGGGGGGTGGGGGGGCAGATTCGTTTTTCCTCGGGCGGCCTAGAAACCTCGAAAACACTCCAAATGAGGTCCGAATGCCCAAGATGGCCCCCGAGACGGCCCAAGAGGGCCCCGAGTCGCCCAAAGATCGGCCGAAAACGCCCAAGATAGCCCCAAGACCGTCCAAGAAGCCTCCAAGACGTCCCAGGCCCCCTCCAAGAGACCCCCAGGAAGCCCCAAGAGGCCCCCACGAGGCTTCCAAGCGGCCCCTAAGAGCTTCCCAAGAGGCCCACAAACTACCCCCAAGAGGCCCCCAAGAGCGCTCGTCGTCGTCGTCGTCGTCGTCGCCATTCAGGGTCGGCGGCACCGGCCGTAAGGCCTTCGCAATCTTTGGAAAAGCCTAGGACAACAAACGATTTTGACCTCTCGGGACCCTCTTTTGAGGCCTTTTGGAAGCCTCTCGGAGCGCCTTGGCGCTCGCTTGGGTCGTGTCGTGCCCATTTGAGGGGCTTCCCGGAGCGTGCAAGGACCGTCTGGGGCCCTAATGGCGCCGTGTGGGGCCCTCATGGCACCATCTGGGGAGCCTCCAAGGGTCCTGGAGCGCCCGATCGCGAAGGGCTCCCGGAGCGCTCCGGGGCGCTCCGAACCGCTCCCCAAAAGACAAGCATGGAAGGGCCCCAGAGCGTTGAAAACAGCTCTTGTGGGCTTGCGGTCCGGCCCTCGCCTCTCGTCCGACCCCCCTCTCTTAGAGGCAAAGTGGAAGCCACTTAGGGCCTCTTGGGGGCCGTTTGAGGGCCTTTTTCTGGCCTCCCCAGAATCCACTGGGTCCCTCTTGGGCCATCTTAAATGCCTCTTGGGCCGTCTTGGGCCCGTATGGGGCCGTCTTGGGCGCAGCTCGGACCGTCTTGAGGCCGTCTTGGGCCGTTATTGACCGCTCTTGGGGCTGTCTTGGTTGCCTCTTGGGCCGTCTTGGGCGTCTCTGGAGCCGTCGCGGGCCCGCCTCGGGCCGTTTGGGGGCCCTGCTCTGGTGGCGTCTTGGGACGATCGGGAAGGCCTGTATAGCCGTCTTGGACGCGGTGAAGACGAAAAAAACGAGCATATAAATAATGTACGTTTTCCGAAAGGAGGGGGGCAATGTTTGCCTTTGGGGTCCCTCCTGGGTGTCCTCCTGGGCCGCCTTGGGAGTCTCCTGGCCTGCCTTGGAGGCGCCGACCTGGGGCTCGGTTGGGTCCCTCTTGGTCTGTCTGGGCGCCCTCGTGGGCGTTTCTGAGCCGTCTCGGAGCGGCCTGGGGGCTCGCAAGGCGGCCTGGAGAGCCCGGCGGACATTTCAAGACAAAGGACCTTCTGGCACGCATCATGGCCTTCGGCGAAATCCGCCACCGTGCCTGTGCCTGGGTAATGGCTCAGAGGCGTCTGGGGTCCCTCTTGGAGGCAGCTTTGGGGCCTCTTGGCGGCCTCGTGGGGCTTGCTTTGGGTTTCTTGGGGGCCTCTGGGGACCTCTTGGCGTTCCCTTGGGGGGGTCTTGGGGCCTTGTGTGGGCGCATGGGGCCCAGGGCTCGGAGTGTCAGGGTCTTTCCCCGTTCTATGGCCCCCTTTTGGGCCTGGCTTGGGGTCATCTGGGGCCGTCTTGGGCGCCTCTTGGGCCATCTTGGGCCATCTTGGGCCTCCCTGGGCCGTCTGGGGACGCGCTTGGAAGCCTGTTGGGCCGTCCTGGGGCGGTTTTGTGGGTCTTTTCGGCCGTCTTGGAGCGTCGGCTAGCCGAGAAGGCGAGAAGGCGAAACTCCTTCAAAAACCTTTTGACAACTGCAGGATTTTGGCCTCTGGGGGCATGCTTCGGAAGACTGTTGGAGGCTCTTGGAGGCTTCTTGGGCCTTGCTGGGAGCCTCTAGGGGGCCTCTTGGACGCTCCTTGGAGCCTCTTATGGCCACTGCGGCGCGTCTTTGGGCGGAGGGCTCGATTTGTCACGCTCGGGGGCCACGATCTTCGTGAGGGGTGTCGAAAAATGGCCCTGCAGGGGGCGCGTCGGTCCACATGTGCTGTTTTGACGTTCTGGCACGCGTTGATGTCCGCCATAGAGAAGAGATGACGTTTGGATCCAGCTTCGCCTCCCATATCTCGCTCAGCAGCGCCAGCGCCCGCTGCCACTGCCCGCCCTTGTCGCACGCGCTGATCCCAGCGGTGTAGCTGACTAGGGCTGACCCGTGGACTCCGTCCACGACACCTTTCTGGAATGGTTATCGGAGGAACGGCGGAGATTTGGTCGAACACCTAGCTATAAGCACGGCGGCTTGCCGGGGCGGCGGCAGCGAGACCACGCCTTCGTGTCCGAGCTCTAGCAGCGCTCCAGCAATTTGACCGTCGCGTGGCCGCCGTCGTCGCCGTCATCGTCGGCGTCGTTGTCGTCGCTGCCGCGAGGCCGCATGCGTAATGGGAGGAAGCTTTTTTAAATTTATTCTTTCTATAAAAAACTTTTTGGGGCGGACGAATAGAAAAATTGTTTCGCGGGCCTCCTCGCCCCCGCAATAGCGGGGGGGCAGGGCAGGCAGACGGGGGGCTGACAATTCCGGGTTGCCTGGAAGGCCAGGGGGGGGGGGGCCCGGGGTGGCGATCCAGGGCGCGGGGGCCAGGGGGGTGGACGGGGTGATTTTTCAGGGCGAGCTCGTCCTCCTTCTCCTCCTCCGCCTCCTCCTCGTCCTCCTCCCCTCGTCCTCCTCCTCCTCCTCCTCCTCCTCCTCCTCCTCCTCTTCCTCCTCCTCTTCCTCCTCCTCTCCTCGTCGTCCTCCCGGCTCAGCGGGCAAGGGGGGCGGGCGCCCCGCGGGCGCCCCCCCTCGAATTGCGCAACGGCGCGCGCGGAAGAGAATTCTGGCGGAGAAAGGCAAAGCAGGCTGACCGTCTGTGGCGACGAACGTGCCACGTCGTGCTCTGCCATGCTACGCTTTGATCTTGAACGCCATGCTATGCAATGTTATGTTCGGGGCCGCTGTGCGATGCCATGCTTTGCGTTGCAAAGATTTGTGATGCAATTCTGCACTACGCCACGCCATGCTGTGACATACTACGCTTTGTGGTGCTCTTCAACGCCCTGCCATGCCGTGCTCTACAATGCATCGCGTACCCTTTCGGGATCATTGCCCTGCTCGACATCCAACTGTGCGAGTAGAGAAGGGATCTACGCCATGGTAAGGGATGGGAGAGAGGGGTAGGCTGTCATATATGACGCGAGCGCACCTAGCTTGTCCTCCCCCCTCCTCCTCTTCCTCCTCCTCCTCTTCCTCTTCCTCCTCCTCCCCCACCTCCCAATCGCCGCGGCCGTCCGCAAGGCCGCTCGGCGGCCGTCCGCAAGGACGAGGGTGATCAAGCGCCTCTTCGAAAACCCCTTCCCTAATTACCCCGTCCCCTCTCCGCAATCCTCCCCCCGCCGCCGCGGGTGATCAAGCGAGCGAAGAGAACGAACAACACATCAGTTCCCCTAAAGGGGCAAAAGCAAACGCCAGGGGGCGGACGATTTAAAAAACAGTTTCCGGCGGCTGAATTCTATTAGTCCGCCCCACTCAATCATTTTGGGGGGTCTGGGGGGGGGTGGGGGGGGGAGGCGTTTTTTTACCAAACAGCGAAGACTGATAGGTTTCTAGTTGACTCAAAAGAGCTCACAGATCACTCCACAGGGGGGTCCGGGCAGGTGTTGGGAGTTGCCGGGCGGCAGGTGCCGGGCTCGTTTTTCGCCAACAGTCACACACTTCGTGCTCTTCGATTCCCAGAACTCCATTCCCAGGCCACATTCTGGAGGGCCGATGCAACAGTCACACACTTCGTGCTCTTCGAGTTCCCAGAACTCCATTCCCGGGCCACATTCTGGAGGGCCGGATGCAACAGTCACACACTTCGTGCTCTTCGAGTTCCCAGAACTCCATTCCCGGGCCACATTCTGGAGGGCCTGATGCAACAGTCACACACTTCGTGCTCTTCGAGTTCCCAGAATTCTATTCCCGGGCCACATTTTGGATGCCCGGAGCCAACTGTAGGCCACTTCCTGGTCTTCGAGTTCCCAGAACTCCATTCCCGGGCCACATTTTGAATGCTGAGGCAGGCTGATGCTGAGGCTGAGGCAGGCTGAGGCAGGCTGAGGCTGAGGCCGAAGCTGAAGGCAGACTCAGGCTGAGGCTGATGCAGGCTGAGGCTGAGGCTGAAGCAGGCTGAGGCTGATGCAGGCTGAGGCTGAGGCAGGCTGAGGCTGAGGCTGAGGCTGATGCAGGCTGAGGCTGAGGCAGGCTGAGACTGAAGCCGAGGCTGAAGGCAGATTGAGGCTGAGGCTGAAGCAGGCCGAGGCTGAGGCTGAGGCTGAGGCAGGCTGAGGCTGAGGCTGAGGCAGGCTGATGCTGAGGCAGGCTGAGGCTGAGGCTGATGCAGGCTGAGGCTGAGGCAGGCCTGAGGCCGAGGCCGAGGCTGAAGGCAGACTGAGGCTGAGGCTGAAGCAGGCTGAGGCTGAGGCTGAGGCAGGCTGAGGCTGAGGCTGAGGCTGAGGCAGGCTGGCTGAGGCTGATGCAGGCTGAGGCTGAGAGGCTGAGGCTGAGGCTGAGGCAGAGGCAGGCTGAGGCTGAGGCAGGCTGATGCTGAGGCTGAGGCAGGCGAGGCTGAGGGCTGAGAGGCTGAGAGGCTGAGGCTGAGGCTGAGGCTGAGGCAGAGGCAGGCTGAGGCTGAGGCTGAGGCAGGCTGAGGCTGAGGCTGAGGCAGGCTGAGGCTGAGGCAGGCTGAGGCCGAGGCTGAAGGCAGACTGAGGCTGAGGCTGAAGCAGGCTGAGGCTGAGGCTGAGGCAGGCTGAGGCTGAGGCTGAGGCAGGCTGATGCTGCAGGCTGAGGCTGAGGCTGAGGCTGAGGCTGAGGCTGAGGCTGAGGCTGAGGCTGAGGCTGAGGCTTGAGGCTGAAGGCAGAGGCTGAGGCTGAGGCTGAGGCTGAGGCTGAGGCTGAGGCTGAGGCTGAGGCTGAGGCTGAGGCTGAGGCTGAGGCTGAGGCAGGCTGAGGCTGAGGCTGAGGCTGATGCAGGCTGAGGCTGAGGCTGAGGCTGAGGCCTGAGGCCGAGGCTGAGGCTGAGGCTGAAGCAGGCTGAGGCTGAGGCTGAGGCAGGCTGAGGCTGAGGCTGAGGCAGGCTGATGCTGAGGCAGGCTGAGGCTGAGGCTGAGGCTGATGCAGGCTGAGGCTGAGGCAGGCTGAGGCTGAGGCCGAGGCTGAAGGCAGACTGAGGCTGAGGCTGAAGCAGGCTGAGGCTGAGGCTGAGGCAGGCTGAGGCTGAGGCTGAGGGCTGAGGCTGAGGCTGAGGCAGGCTGAGGCTGAGGCTGAGGCTAATGCAGGCCACTGCGACTGTCATCGCGAATGCGACTACGACTGCGAGAACAGCAGAACTCTACAACTGGATTCTCATCTGAATCTTAAGGGGGATGCTTCCAGATATGCTCCTACACATCGCTGTTAGGTTGCTTTGCCGGGATAATTTACCGTTTCCTCCCATTAACCGTCGTGGTCGACGTCGTTGTCGTAGTGGTGGTGGTGGTGGTGGTGGTCGTCGTCGTCGTGGGTTGTGGGCACCGGAAGGAGGCTGGCGACGTCGGTAGGACTGGCCCGTGGACTCCGTCCACGAAATTTGCACGAACTGGCATCTAATTGTGGGGCCCGACCTCACATTTCGCGAATGTTACTGCGTGCTGCTGCTTGCTGCCGCTTTTGTGTAATCTTGGTTGTGCTTGAGGCCGCTGTTGCGTGTTCTTGCTGATTGTGGCTGCAGGTTGTTGCTGATGGCCAGTTCCGCTTGGTGCGTGCTTCTACCCACTGCCTGCCGCTGCTTGCTGCTGCTGTGTGCCGCCGCTGCTGCTGTCTGCTTCGTGCCCACGGGGGAGATCGATGCTGCCCCAGGGCTCTCGAAATGTCGCACGGTGGACTTTGCATGGGGGCTCACTGTGGACGCGCAGGGAGGCACGTACTTTTGGGCGCCGTCTCCGCGCCCCTCTGGGATCAGACTGTGTTGGGGACTGCGCTCCCTGGAGGCCTCTGGTGTGTCTCGGCTCACTTGGGCGGCAGCGGCGAAAGGCGCCCTGGAGCAGGCAGGCAATAGCAAAGGGAAGTAGCACCCATGCTGATGTGCATGATTCGGCGCTCTTTCGCTCGCGCCCGCACCCACGGAGAAGGGCAACGCTCCCTATGCGGCCACTGACGGCGGGCGCTTCCTTCTCCTTGGGAACCGTTTGGGGGCCTTTCGGGGTTTCTTTTCGGCCTCCTGGACCCCCTTGGACCGTCTTGCGGCCTTCTGGGGGCCTCTTGGGGCCCTCTTGGGCCGTCTTAGGTGCCTCTTGGGCCGTTTTGGAGCCGTCTTGGGGCGTCTTTGGCCGCTCTTGGGGTTGCCTTGGATGACTCTTGGGCCGTCGTGGGCGCCTCAGGAGCGGTCCTGGGGCCGTCTTGGGCCGTCGGGGCCGTCTTGGAAGCCTCACGGGGGCCTGCTGAAACGTCTTGGGCCGATCTTGGGGGCCCGTATTGTCGTCGTGGACGCTTTGAAACGAAAAGCACGGGAGTTGCAAACATGTGCGTCTTTCCTAGGGTTTGGCATGATTTATGCTTGTGGGAGCTCTCCCGGGCGTCTTCTGGGAGTCCACTTGGAGCGTTTTTGGGGCCTCTTGGGCCTCTTGAAGCCCCGTGGGACCTCTTGGGGACCTCTTTTGGGCTCCTGGGGGCCTCTTGGGCCTCTCTGGGCCCGTCCATCGCGCCCCTTGGGCTGTCTTGGGGCCCCCTAGGGCCTGCTTGGGCGGTCCTCGGGCCGTCTTGGAGCCGTCTTGGGCCGCTCTTCGGGCCATCTTGGGGTCCCGTTGGCCTGTCTTGGGCGCCTCTGGGGCCGTCCTGGGGCCGCCTTGGACCGTCTTGGGGCCCTCTTGGACTGTCCTGGGGTCCTCCTGGGGACCTCTTCGACCGTCTTGGAGCGGTCTAGGATGCCTCTGGGGGGGTTCAGAGCGTCAAGAAGCCGAAAAAGCGAGGAAGCAAAAAACATAGGAAAAACACATGACAATCAACGATTTTGGCCTCTCGGGGCTCTCTTGGGAAGCCTCTTGGGAGGCCTATTGGGCAGTCTTAGGGAGCTCTTGGGCCGTCTTGGGCCAATCTTGGGCGTCTTGGCCGGATCATTGCGCGTCTCGGGGCCCTCTTGGGCCGCCTTCGGGGCATCTTGAGCGGCTCGGAGCCGTCTTTGGGCCGTCGGGGCGGCCAGGCGGCCCTCGGGGGAGCCGTCTCTGAAGCCTTTTTGGGCCGTCAGGGGGCTCCGGTCGGGTCGGCTTCAGCCCTCGTGGGCGCCTGTGAGGCCGTCTTGGGGCGATCTGGGGGTCCTGAAGCCGTTGGCGAGCGCTCCAGGGGCTTCCTGGGGCCGTCGAGGAGCGCCCCAGAAGCTCTCTGGGCGGCCCACGGGCTCTCCGGGCGGCCCGGGGCGCTGCCGCAGATTTTCCTTCTCGCACGCGCCGCGACCAGCACAGTAGAACAGATGACGGCGTTGGGCTCCAGCTTCGCCTCCCACATCTCGCTCAGCAGCGCCAGCGCCCGCTGCCACTGCTCGCCCTTCTCGCACGCGCTGAGCCCAGCGCTGTAGCTGACAAGGGGTGCGGCGGAAAGCTCGGGATGAGGTCGGACGCTTGGTCGGAATGCCTCCACGCGAAGACGTCGATGGGGGGGCGCAGTTCGGCCTCGTCGAAGTAGATGGCCTCGGCGCATCGGTCGCATCGGCAGGGGCCTGGCGCGCTGGAGCTCAGGGGGGGGGTCGGAGGCCAGGGAAAACGGGGGAGGAGCGGCGATGAAACGGAAGACGAAGACGGGTGTGGCGTGAGAGAATCGAGCGGATGCTGGGGCCTGCAGGTCGATGGTGGCCCGCAAGGAGCCGCTGGGGCTGCCACTGTCCAGGCCACTGTCAGGCGGTTGGACAGCGCGGGCCCGCTCAGCCGGAGAAAACGCGAGGTCCATGGCCACGGCGGGGGTGCTGGTCTGGCACCGGCACGGCGTGGCGCGCTCCGAGGGCTGGGTGCAACGCGCGGGAGGGTTCGGCCAGGCATCGGCCGTGATGCTTCCAGGAGAGGCGGCTTCGGCTGAGGGACATGCGAGGAGGAGGGAGAGGAAGAGGAGTGGCCTGAGCAGAAGGCGCAGCATCGGCAGAAAGAGGGAAGGGGTGCCGAGGAGCAGAGGGGGGAGAGGGCAGTCAAGGATGAGCATCGTGAAGGGGTGTTCGTATTTCTTTTTGGCAGTGTGCTGCTCTCGTTTACTTTGCGCGGGGTGTGGTAACCAGGTCATAACGCGGGGAATCCTTGCCAGGTGTAGCGTGCAATTCCGGGCAGGAGGGGTGGAGAGGGCTTTGCACTAAAGATCATCACTGCGTAGGGGTGCTCTGTTCCTTTTGGCGGTCTGTTGCCCGCGCTGCTGCGGTTCGCGGGGCTGCATAGCCATGTCGCCACCGCGTGCAAGCGGTGCCCGTTGGAAGCGGAAATCTGGCCAGGGCTGCGGGGAGAGAGCTGTTAACACGTTGGCCATCCCGGGCGTGCGCTCTCTGCAAGGTTGGTCCGAAAGAGCTACGTGGAGGCATAGCGCTGTGAGGAGACGAGGCGGGGAGGGGAAGTGCACAGGTTGGGAAGACATCTGATGTGTTCTGTCATGTTGTGCTCTGACATTTCATGTCATGCTCTGGTCTGTGATGCTAAGCTCTGTCAGGAATGTTCTGGCATGCTGTGTTCTGTAATGCCGAGCGTTGTTATGGTCTGTTATGTCATGCTCTGGTCTGACATGCTATGTTCTGTGATGCTATGCTCTGTTATGTTCTGTGATATGTGTGCTGGTCGTGGAGGTCCTCTCGGGGGCCGTTCTAGAGGCAGTTTGGAAGCCTGTTGGGGACAGTTTTGGGGCCTCTTGGGGCTTCTCCTGGGCCTCTTTTGGGGGCCTCCTGGGGCCTTTGGGGGGCGTCTGGGGAGCCTCTAGGGGCCTCCTGGGTGCCTCTTGGGGCGAAAGGCTCGGATTTTCGGTTCGCGTTCCCTCTCTTAGCCCACTCTTGGGGTCGTCTTGGGGCTCTCTTGGGCCGTCTTGGGGGCCTCGTGGGCCGTCTTAGGGCCTCTTGGGCTGTGTCGGGGCCCTCTTGGAGGCCTCTTGGGACATTTTGGGGCGGTCTTGCGAGCCTCGAGGGCCGTCTGGGAGCGTCGGGAAGCCGAGAAGTCGAGAACGCCCAAACCCTTCAAAAAATTATGAAAAATTAAACATTTGGGCCTCTCAGGGCCCTCTTGGGAGGCCACTTGAAGTCAATTGGGGCGTCTTGGAGACCTCCAGGGCCGTCTTGGGCCCAGCTTGGGCGTCCTCGTTCAACCATTGAACGTCTCGGGGCCCTCTTGGGCCGTCTTGGGGGCACCTTGGGGCCCTCTTGGCCCGTCTGGGGGTCTCCCTGAGCGGCCTGGGGACTTCCGGGAACGGACCGCGGAAAATAAACCTCGAAGTCGGGGTGTATTTTCCATGGGTGTGGCCGCGCCCGCGGGCTTCTGTTCCGCCTTGTGAAAACTTCTTGGGGCCCTGTTGGGCCGTCTGGCGGCCTCCTGAGAGCCCCTTGGGGCCCTCTTGGGCCGTCTTGGGTGCCCCTTGGGCCGTCTTGGGGCCGTCTGGGACCGTCTTAGGCGGCTCCGGGGCTGTCCTCGAGCCGCCTTGGGGCTTTCTTGGGTCGTCTTTGGTCCCTCTTGGGGCTGTCATGGGAGCCTCCTGGTCTGTCATGGGCGCCTCAGGAGCCGTCCTGGGAACGCCTTGGGGCCCTCCCGGGCCCTCTTGTGGCGATCTTGTGAGACAGTACTGTCGTCTTGGGCGCTTTGAAAAAGAAAAGCACGGGAATTGCCAAAATGAGTGTTTTCCTTAAAGATATGGAAGATTTTCCTCGTTCGGGCTCTCTCGGGGCTCTTCTTGGAGCCCACTTGGAGCAATTTGGGCGCCACTTGGGCCGTCTGGAGGCTATCTCGCGCGTCTTCGAGCGCTCTTGGACCATCTCGGAGGCCCTCTTGGACCGTCTTGGGGCGTCCTGGGGTCCTCTCGGGGAGTTCCGACAGGGTCTCGGAGCGCTCTGGGGCCTTCCTGGAAGCGCGCCGAAGCCAGCCGGGGCTCACGGGGGCCCGCAGGGATCGCCAGAGGAATGTGTCCGACCCCCGCCCTTCTCGCACGCGCGGGGCCCTGTAATGTAGTAGAGATGCCGTCGGGCTCCAGCTTCGCCTCCCGCATCTCGCTCAGTACCGCAAGCGCCCGCTGCCACTGCTCTCCTTTTTTGCACGCGCTGATCCCAGCGTTGTAGCTGATGACGTCGGGCTCCAGCTTCGCTTCCAGCATCTCGCTCAGCAACGCCAGCGCCAGCTGCCACTGCTCGCCCTTCTCGCACGCGCTGATCCCAGCGCTGTAAGTGACGACGTTGGGCTCCAGCTTCGCCTCCCGCATCTTCTTCAGCAGCGCAAGCGCCTGCTGCCACTGCCCGACCTTCTCGCACGCGCTGATCCCAGCGCTGTAGCTGACTAGGGCTGACCCGTGGACTACGTCCACTTGCGGGGTGAAGGGGTGCTGCCGCAAGGCGATCAGGATGAATGGCGTCATGTTCGCCTGCCACACATCGCTGAGCGAGGAGACGGAGGAGCGTCTGGACGCTCCACCTGGGGCGCTCAAGGGCTCCCTTGGGATCGGGTCGGGCTTTGTCCGTGCGTTGGGTCCGACCTTCTCGGGGCGTTCTGGGGCCGTCTGGGGGCCCTCTGAGGGGCCCCAAGATCACCAACACGCCTCCAAGATAGCCCCATAATGGCCGCCCGCACAGAATCGGCGGAACCGATTCTGGGCCACCGCGACGCCGGCCCAGAATCCCACCCGATGCGCCCTGGGCGGCCGCGCGCGCTTCCACGGTCGGCCGAGGCGAGTCTGGGCCACCAGAAGAGCGAAACACAGCATGGCCCCAAGATGCCGCGGAGAGGGCTGCAGACCGACTAAAAGGGCGGGGGATTTGGGGGCCCAATCCGGCAGGAGCGCCAAACAAGCATCAGAGCCCCATGGTACGCTGGGAGCGGTTTTGGGACCGTCTGTGGCCGTCTTAGGCCGTCTTTGGCTGCTGTTGGTGCTGTATTCGGTGCTTCTTGGGCCGTGATCTTGGGGCCTCTGGGGGTTGTTTAGGAGCCTCTCAGCGATTCTTTTCAGCCTCCTGGAAGCCTCCTGGGGCCCTCTTGGGCTGTCTCGGGTGCCCCTTGGGCCGTGTGGAGGCGGTCTGGGGCCGTCTCGGGGATGTCTGGGGCCGTCTTGGGAGTCTCTGGAGCAGTCTGGGCACCTTCTGGTGGTCGTCTTTTGCCGTCCTGGGCCGCTCGTGGGGGCAGTCAGGGGGTTGCCTGGGGTCGGCATGGGCGTCTCTGGAGCAGTCTGGGCACCGTCCGGGGGTCGTTTTGGGCCGTCCTGGGTGGCCGCTCTTGAGGCTGTCTTGGGTACCCCGTGGGCCGCTAGGGGCGCCTCAGGAGCCGTCCTGGGGCCATCTTGGGACCCGTTATGGTCGTCTTGGATGTATGAAGAGGGCAAGTCCGGGAACTGCCAAAATGTACGTCGGCCCAAGGCAATGGAACGATTTGTTGGTGTCGGGGCTCTCTTGGGGGTCGTCGTGGAGCCCACTTGCAGCGTTTTGGAAGCCTCTTGGACCGTCTTCGGCCCCTAGGGGCCTCTTGGGGTCCTGTTTGGGCCTCCTGGCGGCCTCTCGGGGCGGAATGCTCGGATTTTCGGTCCGTGGTCCCCCTCTTGGCCCCCTCTTGGGCCTGTCTTCGGGCCCTCGTGGGCCGTCTTGAGCGTCTCTTGGGTCGTTTGGGGGCCCTCTTGGGCTGTCTTGGGGCGCTCTTGGAAACCTCTTGGGCCGTTCTGGGGCGCTCTTGGAGGCCTCTTGGGCCGTCTTCGAGCGTCGGAAAGCGGAAAAGGCGAGGAGGCCAAAATCCTTCCAAAACCGTCGTAAAGCTGATGATTTGGACGCCCAAAACCGTCCAAAACCTCCTGAGGCGGTCCCCTCGTCCGCCGCCCTCGCTTCGAAGCAGTTTTGAAGCCCCGTGGCACCTCTTGGGGACCTCTTTTGGGCTCCTGGGGGCCTCTTGGGCCTCTCTGGGCTCGTCTATCGCGCCCCTTGGGCTGTCTTGGAGCCCCCTAGGGCCTTCTTGGGCGGTCCTTGGGCCGTCTTGGAGCCATCTTGGGTTGCTCTTCGGCCCATGTTGGGGTCCCGTTGGCCTGTCTTAGGCGCCTCTGGGGCCGTCCTGGGGCCGCCTTGGACCGTCTTGGGGCCCTCTTGGACCGTCTTGGGGTCCTCTTGGGGACCTCTTGGACCGTCTTGGAGCGGTCTTGGATGCCTCTGGGGGGTTTCGGAGCGTCGGGAAGCCGAAAAAGCGTGGAAGCGAAAAACCTCGGAAGAACTAATGAAAATCAGCGATTTTGACCTCTCGGAGCTCTCTTGGGAGGCCTCTTGGGAGGCCTATTGGGCCGTTCCTGAGGCGGTCCCCTGGTCCGCCCCCCTCTCTTCGAAGCAGTTTTGAAGCCCCGTGGCACCTCTTGGGGACCTCTTTTGGGCTCCTGGGGGCCTCTTGGGCCTCTCTGGGCTCGTCTATCGCGCCCCTTGGGCTGTCTTGGGGCCCCCTAGGGCCTTCTTGGGCGGTTCTCGGGCCGTCTTGGAGCCATCTTGGGCCGCTCTTCGGGCCATGTTGGGGTCCCGTTGGCCTGTCTTGGGCGCCTCTGGGGCCGTCCTGGGGCCGCCTTGGACCGTCTTGGGGCCCTCTTGGACCGTCTAGGGGTCCTCTTGGGGACCTCGTGGACCGTCTTGGAGCGGTCTTGGATGCCTCTGGGGGAGATTCGGAGCGTCGGGAAGCAGAAAAAGCGAGGAAGCAAAAAACCTCGGAAAAAAACTAATAAAAATCAGCGATTTCGGCCTCTCGGGGCTCTCTGGGGAGGCCTCTTGGGATGCCTATTGGGCCGTCTTGGGGAGCTCTTGGGCAATCTTGGGCCAATCTCGGGCGCCTTGGCCGGATCATTGCGCGTCTCCGGGCCCTCTTGGGCCGCCTTCGGGGCATCTTGAGCGGGTCGGAGCCGTCTTTGAGCGGCTCGGAGCCGTCTTTGGGCCGTCGGGGCGGCCTCCGGAGCGTCTCGGAGCCGTTTCCGGCCATCTTGGGCCGCTCTTCGGGCCATCTTGGGGTCCCGTTGGCCTGTCTTGGGCGCCTCTGGGGCCGTCCTGAGGCCGCCTTGGACCGTCTTGGGGCCCTCTTGGACCGTCTTGGGGTCCTCTTGGGGACCTCGTGGACCGTCTTGGAGCGGTCTTGGATGCCTGGGGGGGGTTCGGAGCGTCGGGAAGCCGAAAAAGCGAGGAAGCAAAAAACATCTGAAAAACCAATACAAATCAACGATTTTGGCCTCTCGGGGCTCTTTTGGGAGGCCTTTTGGGAGGCCTATTGGGCCGTCTTGGGGAGCTCTTGGGCCGTCTTGGGCCAATCTCGGGCGTCTTGGCCGGATCATTGCGCGTCTCGGGGCCCTCTTGGGCCGCCTTCGGGGCATCTTAAGCGGGTCGGAGCCGTCTTTGAGCGGCTCGGAGCCGTTTTTGGGCCGTCGGGGCGACCTCCGGAGCGTCTCGGAGCCATTTCTAGTCATTTGGCTGGATTTCCTTCCGGCACGCTGTTCCTCCGGCCATATAGTATAGATGACGTCGGGTTCCAGCTCCGCCTCCAACATCTCGCTCAGCAGCGCAAGCGCCCGCTGCCACTGCTCGCCTTTCTCGCACGCACTGATCCCAGCGTTGTAGCTGACTAGGGCTGACCCGCGGCCTTCCGGCCGCGGAATCTGCCCGCCATGGCGTGGACGTGGAAGTGGGGCGTCTCTGGGGCCTCGCGGGTAAGGGGAGGTTGGAGGGGACGGCGTGGATGGAGGAGGTGGCCGCCGGAGGTGGAGGTGGCCGAGGAGGGATACAGGCAAGCGAGTGATAACTTTATCTGGTAGTGTGGTGGCAATGGGGCCAGTGGGCGCGGTCTAGGAGGCCCACAAAAGGGCGGCGAGACGGCCCAAAAGGTCTCCAGGACGGGCCAAGAGGCTCAGAAGGTCCCACGAACCCCCTAAGACGGGCCCCACTGCAAGGAGGTGGAGGAGGTGGAGGTGGAGGAGGAGAAGGAGAAGGAGGAGGAGGAGGACGAGGGAGGAGGAGGAGGGAGGAGGGAGGAGGAGGAGGAGGAGGATCGAGGAGGAGGAGGAGGAGGAGGAGGAGGAGGAGGAGGAGGAGGAGGAGGAGGAGGAGGAGGCGGAGGAGGAGGGGAGGAGGAGGAGGGGCAGCAGCAGGATGAGGAGGAGGACGTGGAGGAGGAGGAGGAGGGGAGGAGTGGGGGAGGAGGAGGAGGAGGAGGAGGAGGAGGAGGAGGAGGAGGAGGAGGAGGAGGAGGAGCAGGAGCTCAGGGAGGCCCCTGAAATGGCACACTGGTGCCTCGCCCCGCTCTCTTCGACACCTCTTGGAGCGCTCTGGGGCCGTCTTGGGGGAACGTTGGGCCGTGTTGGGAAGCTAGAGGCCGTATTGCGGCCCTGCCGGGCCGTCTTGGGCGGCTCTTCGGCTACATGTGTTGACGCTCCGTCTGGCCGGTGTGGATCCCCTGTGGGAGCCTCCTGGGCCGTCTTGGGGCGGTGTTGGGGGCATCTTGGGCCGTCGTCTACGCCATGAAACCCGGAAAGCCGGAGATGCTGACATGTGTACGGCTTCCGTCGGGAAAGCGATAATTGTGGCCTCCTGGGGCCCTCCTGGGAAGCCTCTTCGGCGTCTCTTGGGCCGTCGTACAGGCGTCTTTGGCCGTTTCGGCGCCGCAAAAGGCAGTCTTGGCTTGTCGTGGAGCGCTCTTGGAGCGTCTTGGGAATACCTTGGGCCGTCCTGGGAGCCTCTTGGTGCCGCCCTGGGGCCGTTTTGGGCACCTCTTGGGCTCTCTTGACGCCCTCTCGGGCCGGTTTTCGTGCGTCTTGGGGGCCTCTTGGGGCGTCTTGGGGCGGTCATGGGGGCCTGGAACCAGCTTCTGCGCCATATTCCCCCGACAAGCAGCGCATGCTAGAAGTGAGCGCACTTTTTCGGGATAATAATGATTTTCGCCTCTGGGGGCCATCCTTGGGCGCCTCTTGGGCGTCTCTGGGGCCGTCGTGGAGGCCTCCTGGGCCGTCTTGGGTTTGTTCTCGGCTGTCTTGGGCTCTCTTGGAGCGCTCTTGGGCCGTCTTGGGGGTGTGTGGGGCCGTCCTGGGCGCCTCCTGGGAGCCTCTTGGGGCCGCCTGGGGGCCCTGTTGGGCGCCTCTTGGGTCTCTTGGCGCTCTCGCGGGCCGGTTTTCGTGCCTCTGGGGGGCCCCTTGGGCCGTCTTGGGGTGGTCGCGGGGACCTCTTGTCCCATCTTCTGCGCCATACTCCCGTCAAGCAGTGTGTGTGTGTGTGTGCTAAAATCTGACGCTTGTCATTGGAAGAACAATGATTTGGGCCTGCGGGGGCCATCCTGGGACGCCTATTGGGCGTCTCTGGGGCCGTCGTGGGGGCCTCCTGGGCCTTGTCGGGGCCGTTTTCGGCGGTCTTGAGCTCTCTTGGAGCGCTCTTGGGCCGTCTTGGGGGTGTCTGGGGCCGTCCTGGGCGCCTCTTGGGCCGCGTGAGCGCCTCTGGGGCGTCCCCGGAGCCGTTGTGGGGTATTTTCGCTCGATCAAGACAGGGACCCTTCCCGCACGCAGGGGTCCCTGCATTGTAGAGAAGACTAGGGTGTACCCGTGGACTACGTCCACTTGCGAAGTGATGGGGCGCTGCCGTCAGGCGATCACGATGGATGGCGTCAGGTTCGCCTTCCACATGTCGCCGAGCAGCTTGAGCGCCGCCTGAGTGGGGAGCACGGAAGATGAGGAGGCTCGATCGGGCCATGTGCAAAACGCATTGGGAACGGAGGCGCGATGGAGCAGCCGGGGGATAAAAACATGGATGGCTTCCCATCCACCTCATTATTCTTCTGTTGCTCCTGTTCCTCCTCCTCCTCCTCCTCCTCCGTTTCCGTCTCCTCCTCCACCGCCTCCTCCTGTTCCTCCTCGTCATGCTCCTCGTAATCCTCCTCCTCCTCCTCCTCCTCCTCCTCCTCTAGTTCCTCTAGTTCCTACCAGAAGGCGGTCCGCTCCGCAAACCAGCCTCGGCCCCGAACGGGGATCACTCCTCCTCCTCCTCCTCCTCCTCCTCCTCCTCCTTCTCCTCCTGACTCCCTCATCCTTCTCAGTGCCCTCCTGATCATCCTCGTCCCCCTCATCCTGTCCCTCATATTCCTCTTCATTATCCTCTCCTTCGGGTTCTCCCGCCTGTCCCTCTGCAGCGTTGGAACGCAGCGCGACAACACCCTTCGGCAAGGCGTCAAAAAATGCGGTTCCGTCGAAGGCGTCGGCAGGGCCCAGTCTCGCAGGGTCTTCGTAGGCCTTTCTCGAGGCTCTCTTCGAAGTTCCTGAGATTTTCCGGGGCTCCTGTGGGGAGCTCCTCGCGGTAAGGGCCTCGAAGGCGCCAGGACGGAACCCAAAAGAGCTTCGTGGTGTTCGTTTTGAGGGGCGCTCAAAACGAACAGTGCGTGGCCTCTCGCGGGGTCTTACCATGCCTCTCTCGGGGCTCTCTTCGAAGTTCCTGAGATTTTCTTGGGCTCCCTTCGGGGGCTCCTCGCGATTTCAAGGCCGTCTCGGGAGGGGCCTCGAGGGCGCCAGGACGGAACAAAACAGAGCTTCCAGGTGTTCGTTTTGAGGGGCGCTCAAAACGAACAGTGCCCAGCCCGTGGTGGGGCCTTCCTACGCCTCTGTCGGGGCTCTCTTCGAAGCGTCTGAGATCTTCTTGGGCTCCTTTGGGTGGCTCCTCGCGGCTTCAAGGCCGTCTCGGTAGGGGCCTCGAGGGCGCCAGGACGGAACCACAAAGAGCTTCGTGGTGTTCGTTGTGAGGGGCGCTCAAAACGAAGAGTGCGCGGCCTCGCGCGGGGTCTTCCTAGGCGTCTCTCTGGGCTCTCTTCGAAGTTCCTGAAATTTTCTTGGACTCCTTCGGGAAACTCCTCGCGGCTTCAAGGCCGTCTCGGGAGGGGCCTCGAGGGCGCCAGGACGGAACCAATCAGAGCTTCCAGGTGTTCGTTTTGAGGGGCGCTCAAAACAAACAGTGCGTGGCCTCTCGCGGGGCCTTCCTACGCCTCTGTCGGGGCTCTCTTCGAAGCGCCTGAGATCTTCTTGGGCTCCTTTGGGGGGGTCCTCCCGGCTTGAAGGCCGTCTTGGTAGGGGCCTCGAAGGCGCCACCACGGAACCAAGAAGCGCTTCGTGGTGTTCGTTGTGAGGGGCGCTCAAAACGAAGAGTGCGTGGCCTCTCGCGGGGTCTTCCTAGGCCTCTCTCGGGGCTCTCTTCGAAGTTCCTGAAATCTTCTTGGCTCCTTCGGGAAGCTCCTCGCGGCTTCAAGGCCGTCTCGGTAGGGGCCTCGAGGGCGCCAGGACGGAACCAAAAAGAGCTTCGTGGTGTTCGGTTTGAGGGGCGCTCGAAACGAACAGAGCGCGGCCTCTCGCAGGGTCTCCCTATGCCTCTCTCGGGGCTCTCTTCGAAGTTCCTGAAATCTTCTTGGGCTCCTTTGGGAGGCTCCTCGCGGTCCGTCTCGGGAGGTGCTTCGAGGGCGCCAGGACGGAACATAACAAAGCTTCCAGGTGTTCGTTTTGAGGGGCGCTCAAAACGTACAGTGCCCAGTCCGTGGCGGGACCTTCCCAGGCCTCTCTCGGGCTCCCTTCGAAGCGTCTGAGATCTTCTTGGACTCCTTCGGGAAGGTCCTCCCGGCTTCAAGGCCGTCTTGGTAGGGGCCTGTTCGTTTTGAGGGGCGCTCAAAACGAACAGTGCGCGGCCTCTCGCGGGGCCTTCCTACGCCTCTGTCGGGGCTCTCTTCGAAGTTCCTGAGATTTTCTTGGGCTCCTTTGGGGGGCTCCTCGCGTCTTCAAGGCCGTCTCGGTGGGGGCCTCCAGGGCGCCAGGACGGAACCAAAAAGAACTTCGTGGTATTCGTGTACAGGGGCGCTCAAAACGAACAGAGCGCGGCCTCGCGCGGGGTCTTCCTAGGCGTCTCTCGGGGCTCTCTTCAAAGTTCCTGAGATGTTGTTGGGATCCTTTGGGAAGCTCCTCGCGGTTTCAAGGCCGTCTCGGGAGGGGCCTCGAGGGCGCCAGGACGGAACCAAAAAGAGCTTCCAGGTGTTCGTTCTGAGGGGCGCTCAAAACGAACAGTACCCAGCCCCTGGTGGGGCCGGAAAGAACGCGAGGGCGCGGGGAAAAGCACGCACCAGGAGCTCGCAGGGAACCTCGTCAGCAGGAACGTCGAAGTGGCTGGTTTTCCAAAGAAAATGTGTTTTTTCCCCTCCTCAGGCGCTCCTGCTGGCGCGTGTTAGACCGCTCTGGGGCCATTTTGGGCGCGCGGGGGAGGCTGCTGAGCTTGCAGGGCGCCTCCAGAAGCATCTCGGAGCGCCCGAAGAAATCCTAAGAGAGCCCGGAGGAGGCCGCGGAGGGCCGGAAGAGGGCCCCGAGGCGCCAGAAGGGCCGGACAGGGGGCCCGAGGCAACCGAAAAGAACGCGAGGGCGCGGGGAGAAGCACGCACGGGGAGCTGGCAGGGAACCTCGTCAGCAGGAACTTGAAAGTGGCTCGTTTTCCCGAGGAAATGCCTCTTTTTCCCCTCCTCGGACGCTCCTGCCGGCGCGTGTCGGGGTGTCTTGGGCCATCGTGGGCACGAGGGGGAGGCTGCTGAGCTTCCAGGGCGCCTCCGGGGAGGCATATCGGAGCGTCTCGGAGCGGCCTGAGGCAGCCTCGGAGCCGCGCTGGAGTCGACCAGCGTTTGCTGGGACGCCCAGGGAGGGCTCCGGAGGGGCCGGCCCGCGGCCACTGCGTTACAAGTTGGCGAGCGGTGAACGCTGCATTGTAGTAGAGATGACGTCGGGCTCCAGCTTCGCTTCCAGCATCTCGCTCAGTAGCGCCAGCGCCCTCTGCCACTGCTCGCCTTTCTCGCACGCGCTGATCCCAGCGTTGTAGCTGATGAAGTCGGTTTCCAGCTTCGCCTCCAGCATCTCGCTCAGCAGCGCCAGCGCCGGCTGCCACTGCTCGCCCTTCTCGCACGCGCTGATCCCTGCGTTGTAGCTGATGACGTTGGGTTCCAGCTTCGTCTCCCACATCTTCTTCAGCAGCGCAAGCGCCCGCTGCCACTGCTCGCCTTTCTCGCACGCGCTGATCCCAGAGCTGTAGCTGATGACGTCGGGCTCCAGCTTCGCCTCCCATATCGCGCTCAGCAGCGCCAGCGCCGGCTGCCACTGGCAGCCCTTCTCGCACGCGCTGATCCCAGAGTTGTAGCTGACTAGGGCTGACCCGTGGCCTTCTGGCCGCGGAATATGCCCGCCATGGCGTGGACGTGAAAGTGGAGCGTCTCCGGGGCCTCGCAGGCGAGGGGAGGTTGGAGGAGACGGCGTGGATGGAGGAGGTGGCCGCTGGAGGAGGAGGTGGGCGAGGGATGCAGGCAAGCAGGCCTGAAGGCAGGAACGCAATGGTAGAGGCGGCGTCAGTGGAAGCACACCCATGCAGGCATGACATGGTGTGGACAGAAGCTGTTTCTCACGCCGCAGTATGTGTTCATCATAGCTTCTGCGGGGAGGGTAGCCCTGATAATTGTATCTGCTCCTCGCCGGGGCCGAATGATGATTTCATCTGGTAGTGTGGTGACAATGGGGCCGGTGGGCGCGGCCTAAGAGGCCCGCAAGAGGGCGGCGAGACGGCCCAAAAGGTCTCCAGGACGGGCCACGAGGCTTCTTAAACGGCCCCAGAGGGCCCCACGAACTCCCTAAGTCGGACCCCGGTCCGAGGACACGAATCGGCCTTTCGAGCGCACTGCCCCAAGACGTCCCCCAAAGGCGCAGAGATGGCTCCCAGAGGGTCCATCCAAGAAGCCCCTCAGACGACGCTGGAAGTTCGACGCTCCCCAAGAGAGAAGGATCCAAGGCCTCTTGGGCGCCGTTTAGGGGACTATTTTCGTCCTCCTGGGGGTCTCTCGGGGCCCTCTTGGGCCGTCTTGAGTGCCTCTGGGGCTGTCTTTGGGCGATGTGGGGCCGTCTCGGGCGCCTCTCGGACCATCTTGAGGCCGTCTGGGGCCATCTTGGGCCGATCTTGGGCGCTCTTGGGGTTGTCTTGGTTGTTTCTTGGGCCGTCTCGGGCGCTTCTGGAGCCGTCCGGGGGCCGTCTCGGGCCGTTTTGGGTGGGGCGATCTGGGGGCCTGTGCAGTCGTCTGGAGACTGTGCAAATGGAAAGGCTTGGAGACGGGGCGGCGGGGGCCTGCACAGCCGTCTTGGAGACGGGGCGCTGGGGCCGTCTAGGGCTATTATGAACTGCTCTTGGGGCTGTCTTGCGTGCGTCTTGTGCCGTCTGTGGGGCTTTATGGTGGCCCTCCTGGGGGCATCTGAGCGCGTCTTCGGGCGAGCTGGGGGCCTGAGCAGCCGTCTTGGGTGCTGCGAGGACGAAAGAACAAGATGTAGTGAACATGTGCGTTTCCCGTCGGGTGCCTCTGGAGCCGTTCCGGGGCCGTGTGGGGCCGTTTGGAAGCCCTCCTGGGGGCCTCTGGGCGCGTCTTGGGGCGAACTGGGGGGCCTGTATCGGAGGTGAGGGGGTGAGATCGAAATGGAACGGAGAGCCCCCCTTCCGGGAAATCCGCCGACCCCTTGGGTTTCATCGGCGTGTGAAATGTTCCCCCTCCCCAAACCCCTCCCCCGGGAGCCCGGTCCGGTCCATTTGGAGGGGGGGGGGGGGTCCGGCCGGACGGCCCCGGGCGGCCCGGAACCCCCCGGAGGTCTCATCCGCTCCCGAAAATCGTGGAAAAACACATGAAAATCGTGTAGGGACGCGTCTGGTGGCCTCGAAATGGGTTTGGGACGCCCCACGAGCGCTCCAAGACTTCCAAGTTGGCCCGAAGACCCTTGGGGTTCATCGGCGTGTGAGATGTTCCCCCTCCCCAAACCCCTCCCCCGGGAGCCCGGTCCGGTCCATTTGGAGGGGGGGGGGGGGGTCCGGCCGGACGGCCCCGGACGGCCCCGGGCGGCCCGGAACCCCCCGGAGGTTTCATCCGCTCCCGAAAATCGCGGAAAAAACACGTGAAAATCGTGTAGGGACGCGTCTGGTGGCCTCGAAATGGGTTTGGGACGCCCCACGGGCGCTCCAAGACGTCCAAGTTGGCCCGAAGACGGGCCACGAGGCGTCCTCGACGGCAGAAGAGGTCCCCACGAGCCCCCCCGAGGGCCTCCGAGATGCGTTCCACAAGGGACCCTAGACGCAAAAAGTTGACCATTCCCTTCGTGAAATGTACATTTTTTAGAAAGTTAGCTTTGGATCTTTCCGATGCTCCCCGACGGCCCAAGAGGCTCCCAAACCCGCTCCCAGACGGCCCCAGAAGCCTCGCAGAGGGCCCCCCACAGACCCCTAGAGGGCCCAAGATGGGCCAACAGGCGTCCAAGACGGCCCAAGAGGGCTCCGAAAACGGCCCCAAGAGCGTTCCAGGAGCGCTCCGAGTTGCCTCCACGAAGCTCCACATGGTCCCAGACGGTCCAAGAGCGATCAGAAACATCGACGACGACCTCCCGACGGCTCACGAGGCCTCCCCAGACGCCCCCACAGGCATACAAGATTCCCCCCAAGAGGCCCTCTAGACGCAAAAAATCGCTCGTTTCCTTTGTAAAACGTATCTTTTTCACACGTGCGCCTTTGGGGGTGTCCCCCGCTCCTGCACGGCCCCAGAGCCCCCCAAACCCGCTCCCAGACGGCCCAAGACGCCTCCAAGAGGGTTCCTACACAACCCTCGAGGGCCCCAAGACGGGCCAACTGACGTCCAAGACGGCCCCTTGGGGTTCATCGGCGTGTGAGATGTTCCCCCTCCCCAAACCCCTCCCCCGGGAGCCCGGTCCGGTCCATTTGGAGGGGGGGGGGGTCCGGCCGGACGGCCCCGGACGGCCCGGGGCGGCCCGGAACCCCCCGGAGGTCTCATCCGCTCCCGAAAGTCGTAGAAAAACGCATGAAAATCGTGTAGGGACGCGTCTGGTGGCCTCGAAATGGGTTTGGGACGCCCCACGAGCGCTCCAAGACGTCCAAGTTGGCCCGAAGACGGGCCACGAGGCGTCCTCGACGGCAGAAGAGGTCCCCACGAGCCCCCCCGAGGGCCTCCGAGATGCGTTCCACAAGGGACCCTAGACGCAAAAATTTGGCCTTTCCCTTCGTGAAGTGTACTTTTTTTAGAAAGTTAGCTTTGGATCTTTCCGATGCTCCCCGACGGCCCAAGAGGCTCCCAAACCCGCTCCCAGACGGCCCCAGAAGCCTCGCAGAGGGTCCCCCACAGACCCCGGAGGGAGTAAATTGCTCCAGAAATTCTGCTGGATGGCGCCCGACGGCGTCGACATGACACCCAGAAGCTCCAAGACAGCCCAAGATGGCTTCCAGCTGGCCCCAGATGGCCCCAAGCCGCATCCAGATGGTCTCCAGACAAAGCAAGAAACGCCAAAGACGACCAAAGAGACTCCCAAGAGGCCTCCCAACCGGGCTTCAAGAAGCCAAACTAATTGGTTTACCTAAGCTTTGTAAAGTGTTGGGCCTTCTTACCTCTTCGAATTTCCGACGGCACGAGCAGCCCAAACAGGCGCCCAAGACCGCACCAAGACGGCCAAAGAGAGTCCCAACAAGGCCGCAAGAGAGCCCGAACACAGGCCAAGAGCCGCCCAAAACGGCCCAAAAGAGACCCAAGACAGTCCGAACAAAGGCCTAAGACAGCCCAAGAGGCAGCCAAGACGGCCCAACAGAGCCCCACAACGCCACAGGAAGCACCAAGAGGCCTCTAAGAGGCACCACGAGGCCACCAAGAGGCGCACACGAAGCCGAAAAAGACACCTCTGAGGCACAAAATATGCTTCAAAACGAGCTCCCAAAGGCACCGACACCGACAACATGAGCGAAGGCGACGCGCTGCGAGCCCCCCCAAGGGGTCGGCGGTGTGGCGTAAGCCCAAGAATCGGTTTCGGTTTCGTGTTCGTGCGTGCCGTGCGTGCGGGCGAGGCGAAGCTGCGTGGGCGGGCGAGAAGAAAGTCTCCTCCGGCTGAGGCGCAGCCGGACCAAATGATTCCTTTCCGGGGCCAGTGCCCCGCGGTGTCCCGCCTCCGGCTGAGGCGCGGCCGGACCAAATGATTCCTTTCCGGGGGCCGGTGGCCCGCGGTGTCCCACCGGTGTCCTGCCGGTGTCCCGTCGGTGTCCCGATGATGATGATGATGATGATGATGATGATGATGATGATGATGATGATGATGATAATGATGATGATGATGTTGATGATGTTGATGATGATGGTGATGATGGTGGTGATGTTGGTGATGATGATGGTGTCCCGATGATGATGATGATGTTGATGATGTTGATGGTGATGGTGGTGATGATGGTGTCCCGCTGGTGATGATGTTGATGATGATGTCGTTGCTGATGATGATGATGATGATGATGATGATGATGATGATGATGATGATGATGATGATGATGATGGTGTCCCGATGATGATGCTGATGATCATGATGATGCTGATGATGAGATGACGATGGGATGATGATGATCATGATGGTTTCCCGATGATGATGAGGTTGATGATGATGAGGTTGATGATGATGGTGATGATGATGGTGTCCCGATGATGATGCTGACGATGATGGTGTCCCGATGATGATGATGATGTTGATGATGAGTATGATTATGAGGTGATGATGAGTTTGATGATGGTGGCCCGATGATGGTTATGATGATGATGCTGATGTTGATGATGATGATGATGAAGGTGTCCCGATGATGATGATGGTGATGATGATGATGATGGTGACGATGATGATGGTGTCCCGATAATGATGATGTTGATGATGATGATGTTGCTGATGATGATGGTGTCCCGATGATGATGTTGATGACGATGTTGTTGATGATGTTGTTCATGATGGTGATGACGAGATGATGATGGAGGTGTTCCGATGATGATGATGGTGTCCCGATGATGATGATGATGGTGATGATGATGATGTTGATGATGATGGTGATGAGGTGATGGTGATGGTGTCCCGATGATGATGATGATGATGATGATGATGATGATGATGATGTTGATGACGATGATGACGTTGTTGTTGTTGATGATGATGATGATGATGATGATGATGATGACGTTGATTGTGAGATCGATTGTGATATCGATAGTGAGATCGATCGTGAGACCGAATGTGAGATCGATTGTGAGATCGATAGTGAGATCGATTGTGAGATCGATAGTCAGATCGATTGTGGGATCGATCGAATGAAATAGATCGAGTGAGATCGATTGTGAGATTGATCGAGTGATATCGATCGAGCGAGACCGATAGTGAGATCGATAGTGAGATCGATAGTGAGACCGATCGAGTGAGACGTTGGTTCCTCCCCCTCCCCGAACCTCCTTATCACCCGAAGGGTGGTCGTATAGGTAGAAGATATAATGAAAATGTACGTTTCCCGTCGGGAATGGGACGATTTTGGCCTCTTGGGGCTCTCCTGGAGGCCCTCCTGGGCCATCTTGGGAGCCTTCTGGCCTGCCTTGGGAGCCCCTGGGGCTGTCTTGGGGCTCCCCAGGGTGCTCTGAGGCCGTCTTGGCGCCCCCTGGAGCCTCTCGGAGCCGTCCCGTGGGCTATTATGAACTGCTCAACTGCTCTTGGGGCTGTCTTGGGTGCGTCTTGGTCCGTCTAGGGCGCCTCTGGAGCCGTTCCGGGGCCGCCTCGGGCCGTTTGGGGGCCCTCCTGGGGTGCTCTGGGGGCGTCTGCGAGCTGGGGGCCTGTAAAGCCGTCTTGGGCGCGGTGAAAACGAAAAGAGCGAGCATATCAACAAAAAACGTTTTCCGAAGCCTCTTGGGTCCCTCCTGGGGGTCCTCCTGGGCCGCCTTGGGAGCCTCCTGGCCTGCCTTGGAGGCCTCTGGGGCTGACCTGGGGCTCGGTTGCGTCCCTCTTGGTCTGTCCGGGCGCCCTCGTGGGCGTCTCTGAGCCGTCGCGGAGCAGCACGGGAGCTCGCAGGGCGGCCCGGAGGGCCCGGCCAGTCTTTCAAGACAGAGGACCTTCTGGCACGCAAAGATCGCTGCATTGTAGAAGAGACTAGGGTTGACCCGCGGACTTCGTCCGCGACATCTGGCCGAGAGCGTTCTCGGGGGAGCGGCAGGAATGCTGCCGAAAAGCTATCCACATGGCGGTCAGACCCTCGGCTTCGATGGGGGCCTCTGGAGGCCCTGTTGGGCTTTCGTCGGTGCCGTCTGGGCCGTCTCGGAACCGTCTTGGGCCGTCTTGGGCGCCTCTTGGGCGGTCTGGGGGCCGTCTTGGACCGTCTTGGGCGGCTCTTGGGGCTGTCTTGGGTGCCTTCTGGGCCGTCTTGGGGCCGTCCTGGGCCGTCTTGGGCGCCTACTGGGCCGTCTTCTGGCCGTATTGGGCCGTTTGGGGTCGTCTTTGGGGCTGTCTTCGTCTTGGGGCCCTGATAGGGGCATCTTGGGCCGATCGTGAGGAGCTCTGTGGCCGTCGTGGACTCGTCGGAGACGAAAAGCACGAGAATGCAACAAATATAAGTTTCCCGACGGGACTGGGACGCTTTGCGCGTCTCGGGGCTGTCCTGTGGAATCCTCGAGGGCCGTCTTCGGAGGCTCCTGGCCTGTCCTGAGGGCCCTTGGAGCCGTCAGAACGGCTCCTTGAGCGGCTCGGACCGCCCCTGGGGCCGTCGGGGTGGCTTCTGGAGCGGTTCGGAGCCGTCTTGGGGCCGTCGGGGCGGCCTCTGGAGCGTCTCGGAGCCGTCGTGCGGCCGTCGGGGCGCCCTCCTCAACGGCTCGAAGCTGCCATATATCACTCGGTGCCAATAACCCTTCTCGCACGCCGCCAACGGAAGGGTTTGTTCGCCCTGTCCCATTCTCTTCGCCCAGAGGGTCTGTGGAGGCCTCCGGGCGAACAGAACGGGACAGGGCAAGGAATGGGGGAGACTTGTCCGAATCTCCTGGGCCCCCAGGTGCTCGTCCGAAGAGTGCGGAGAGGTCCTGGGTCATACCAAGTGGCTGCTGTCCCAGGGGTCTGGTCTGGTTGGCTCGAAGAGTTTGCCAAGGCCCCTAAGGGAGCAGAATGGCACAGCATATCGGGCAAAAGAGGGCGGTAGCCGGCCTGTCAAACGGTGTTCGGCTTCTGCCCGAACGGCGCGGAGCCCACGGGCCCCAGGGTTGGCGGCCCGCGGGTTTTCCTCTTGCTCGCCCAGATGGTTAGAGGAGGCCTCCAGGCGAATAGAAAGGGCAGGACAAGGAATGTGGAAGACTTGTCGCAGATTCCTGGGCCCCCCAAGTGTTCGCCCGAAGGGTGTAGAGCCGTGTTGGCTCCCTCGAAAAGCCGTCTTGGAGCCGTCTAGGCCCGTCTTGAGGGCGCCGGGTGCCGTGATGGGGCCGGCTTGATTCGTCGTGGGCCCCTCATGGGCGCGTCCGTGGGCCGTGTTGGCACTCTCTTGGGGCTGTCTTGGGGCCGTCTGGGGCCGTGAGGGGGCCGTCTTGGCCCGTCATAGGGCCCCTCCTTGGGCCGTCCTGGGCCCAGCAGGGGCCGTGTTGGCACCCTCTTGGGGCTGTCGTGGGGCCGTCTTGGGCCGTCGCAGCGCGCGGTCTTGGCCCGTCTTGGGGCCCTCCTGGGAGCCTCTTGGGGGCGTTTGGAGCCATTTTGGGGTGGCCGTGAAATCTTCTAGGCCTGCTTCGAGCGTCCGAAAGCTGAATTGGCGGCAGGCGGGAAATCTTTGGAAAAACATCGGAAAACAAACGATTTTGACCTCTAGGGAGCCTTTGGGGGGGCCTCGGAGCGCCTTGGCGCTCGCTTGGGTCCTGTCGTGCCCATCGGAGGGGCCTCGTGGACGCTCTGTGGGGCTTCCCGGGGCGTGCAGGGACCGTCTGCATGGGGCCCTAATGGCGTCGTGTGGGGCCCTCATGGCGCCATCTGGGGAGCCTCCAGGGGTCCTGGAGCGCTCGAGGGGCTCCTGGAGCGCTCCGGGGCGCTCTGGGCCGCCCCGGGGGGATCCCTTGGTGTATACAGGCCCCTTCTCGCACGCACTGCTCCCGGTATTGTAGCGCGCGGCCCCGACGACGCTGGTGATGTCCACGCAATGCGCGGTGGTCCTCGTCCTCCTCGCCCTCCTTCCTTCGCGTCTCTCTCTCCCTCTCTCTTTCTCTCGCTCTCTCTCCCTCTCTCTCTCTCTATTTAAATTCCATCGGTCACCCCGCTCTGTGGCACGTCGGAGGTCGTCTCGGGGCGATCTGAAGGAGGCCGTGGTGGAGCGGCAGAGGTGCTACCGAAAAGCCATCAACACCGCCATGTGGGCAGGTTTCACCAGCATCCGTCCGGCGCATCACCGCAGGACCCCGAGCTGCCCCCAGTGACATGGTACGGATCCATCCCTTTCGAAACCCTGGCCCCGGGGTGATCTCAGTCAATTGGCCCGAGCCCCTGGGGTCTGCTCTTGTGCGCCCGCAGAATTTGGAGAGGCCCTCGGGCGAACAGAATGGCACAGCACACCTGGAAAAGAGGGGGGGAGCGTAAGCACAAATCCAGGGGGCCCCCTCTTGTTCGCCCAGGGTGTTCGGAGAGTCCTCCGGACGAACAGGATGGCACAGCATATATGGCGAGGAGGTGGGAGGAGACGGGAGGAGGGAGGGAGGGGGCCTCCGGGTTATCTGAGTTGGCCCGAGCCCCCGGGGTCTGCTGCAGTTCGCCCGGAGCATGGGGAGAGGACCTCGGGCGAAGAGAATGGCACAGCATATCTGGAAAAGAGGGGGGGAAAGCTGGCACAAATCCCCCGGGTCCCACGAAGACGACGACCGCGACGACGGCGGCGGCGTCGTCGTCGTCGCCGTCGTCGCGGTCGTGGTCGTCGTGGTCGTCGTCTTCGTGGTTGTCGTGGTAGTGGTCGCAGCCCTGTCGGGAAATCTCTTTTTATGAAGACGGGCGTACCGCGCTTAAGGGGGACAGGTTCAGCTGTAATCGTCGCGGTCGTGGTCGTGGTTCTTGGTCGTGGTCGTCGTCGTCGCCCTGTCGGAATTGTTTTGTGAATGGAGACGGGTCACCGCTTTATGGAGACAGGTTCGTTCAGCTGGAATCGTCGTTGTCGCATTCGTCGTCGCGGCCGTCATCATCCTCGCCCTCGTCGTCGTCGGCGTCATCGTCCTCGTCGTCGTCGCGGTCGTGGTCACAGCCCTGTCGGAATATCCCTTTTTATGAAGACGGGTTCACTTTATTTGGGAGCCCGATTCAGCTGGAGTCGTCGTGGTCGTCGTCTCCCCGGTCGTCGTCGTCGTCGTCGTGGCGGTCGTGGTCGCGGTCGCAGCCCTGTCGGAGCATCACTTTTTTCATGAAGACGGGTTTACCGCTTTAGGGAAACAGGTTCAGCCCGAGTCGTCGTTGTCGTCGTCGCCGTGGTCGTCGTCTTCGTGGTCGTCGTCGTCGTGGTCGCCGCCCTGTCGGAGTATCCCTGCTTATGAAGACGTGTGAACGCTATATGGAGACAGGTTCAGCTGGAATCGTCGTCGTCGTCGTCGTCGTCGATGGCACAGCATGTTTCGCGAGGAGGGGGGGAGGAGACGGGAAAAGGGATGGAGGGGGCCCCCGGGCTATCTCAATTGAGCCGAACCCCCGTGGTCCGCTCTTGTTCGGCTGGGGGGCAGTCTTCGGGACCTCTTGGACCGTCTCGGGGCGCTCTTGGGAGATTCGTGGGCCGACTTGGGGCGATCTTGAGCCGTCTAGGGGCGATCCTGGCGGCCTCGGGGGCCCGCCTAGAGCGTCGGAAGCACGAAAAGGCAAGCATGTCAAAATCCTTCAAAAAAACCGAAAAGAAATCGACGATTCTGGCCCCTGGGCGCCCTTTGAGAGGAGTCTTGGAACGCTCAGGGAGTCCCCTTGGGGCCGCGCAGAGCCATTTGGGAGGCATCTGGGGCATCTTGGGGGCCTCTTGGGGTGGAGGGCAGCCTCTTTGGGCTCCCTGGGGTCCTCTAGGGGCCATTGCTGCGCTCTCATGGGCCGTCTTGGGGACCTCTTGGGGCAGTCTTGGGAACCTCTTGGACCGTGTCGGGGCGCTCTTGGGAGATTCGTGGGCCGTCTTGGGGCGATCTTGAGCCGTCTAGGGGCGATCCTGGCGGCTTCGGGGGCCCGCCTGGAGCGTCGGAAACACGAAAAGGCAAGCATGTCAAAATCCTCTATACATTATCCCAGTGCGACCCTACCTAGGAGTTGTAGCATTTAGGAAAGCAACATCTACATCTACACCGACTGCTACTTTCACATCTACACCTGCATCTACATCTACATCAACATCAACAGGAGACTCATAGCTACATCTACATCTACACCTACATCTGCTATGCGATGCTATGAAATGATATGCTGCGCTATGCTGTGCTGTGCTGTGCTGTGCTATGCTATGCTATGCTATACTATGCTATGCTGCGTTATTTTATGATATGGTATGATATGCTTTGCTATGCTATGCTGCGCTGTGCTATGCTAAGCAATGCTTTGCTATGCTATGCTATGCTGCGCTATGCTATGATATGCTATGCTATGATATGCTATGCTATGCTATGATATGCGATGCTATGCTGAGCTATGCTGAGCTATGCTATGATATGCTATGCTATGATATGATTGGCTATGCTATGCTATGATATGCTGTGCTAATGCTGCGCTAAGCTAAGCTAGGCTAGGCTAAGCTAAGCCAAGCCAAGCCAAGCCAAGCTAAGCTAAGCTAAACTAAGATGATATCAGTTAAGCTAAGCAGCTAAGCTAGGCTAGGCAAAGCTAAGCTAAGCTAAGCTAAGCTGAGATACGCTAAGCTAAGCTTAGCTTAGCTAAGCTAAGCTAAGCTGGGTGAACCCAGGGGGCGTAACTGGGGGAACCGCGGAGCGGATGTCGGGGGAACCGCCCGGGGCGGGCAACACTGCCCGGCCCTTTAAGCAATAAAGTAAGAACCCTTCTAGGCAGAGCCTAGGTAGGGAAACAATCGACGATTCTGGCGTTTGGGGCCCCTTTGAGAGGACTCTTGGAACGCTCAGGGGGTCCCCTTGGGGCCGCGCGGAGCTGTTTTGGAGAATCTGCGGCATCTTGTAGCGCTCTTGGGCCGTCTTGGAGGCCCTGGGACCGTCTTGGGGGCCATCCTGGAGTGCGCTGGAGCTGCCCGGAGACGCCCTGGAGCCAGCCGAAGCCGCCCGGACGCGCGCGGGGACGCCCGCGCTGCACCTCCTTCTCGCACGCGCATGCCCCTGCAATGTAGTAGAGATGACGTTGGGCTCCAGCCTCGCCTCCCACATCTCGCTCAGCAGCGCAAGCGCCCGCTGCCACTGCTCGCCTTTTTCGCACGCGCTGATCCCAGCGTTGTAGCTGATGACGTCGGGCTCCAGCTTCGCCTCCCACATCTCGCTCAGCAGCGCAAGCGCCCGCTGCCACTGCCCGCCCTTCTCGCACGCGCTGATCCCCGCGTTGTAGCTGACTAGGGCTGACCCGTGGACTCCGTCCACGACATCTTTCTGGAATGTTTCTCGGAGGAACGGCGCACATTGCACCGAAAATCTACAAACACGGCGGCGTCTCGGGCGGCGGCAGCCAAACCGCGCCTTCGTGTCCGAGCTCTTGCAGCGCTCCAGCAGCTTGGCCCCGGCGCACTGCTCATTCACCCCCCTCCTATTGAGAGCAGTTTCGAAGTCTCTCGGGGATGTGCGTCGAAGTCGAAGCCCATCTGAGGCGTCTCAGAAGCGCCCAGGGAAGGGCTCGGGAGGCCATCGGGGAAAGCCACCGAAAGCGCCGGGGAGGCTCGCAAGGATCTACAGGGAGGGCCCAAAAGAGCTTCAAGAAAATTTGAAACTCAATAAAATCTTAACAGAAACCGCTGTTGGGTCGGCCATCACCTCCGGGCACGCCTTGATGGCGCGATCCAGTCGCATCGCCGCCAACGGGAGGGTTTGTTCGCCATGTCCCATTCTGTTCGCCCAGAGGGTCAGTGAAGGCCTTCGGGCGAACAGAACGGGACAGGGCAAGGAATGGGGAAGACTTGTCCGAATCTCCTGGGCCCCCCAGGTGCTCGTCCGATGAGTGCGGAGAGGTCCCTGGGTCATATCAATTGGCTGCTGTCCCAGGGGTCCGGTCTGGTTGGCCCGAAGAGTTTGCCAAGGCCCCTGGGGGAAAATACTTTCACAGCATACCGGGCAAAGGGGGGCGGTAGCTGGCCTGTCAGACCCGGTGTTCGTCTTCTGCCCAAGCAGCGCGGGGCCCACAGGCCCCAGGGTTGGCGGCCCGCTGGGTTTCCTCTTGTTCGCCCACAGGGTTGGAGGAGGCCTCCAGGCGAACAGAGTGGGGCAGGACAATGAATGTGGGAGACTTACCGCAAGCTCCCAGCCCCCCCCAAGTGTTTGCACGAAGGGTGTGGGGCCGTGCTGGCTCCCTCAAAGGGCCGTCTTGGAGCCGTCTAGGCCCGTGATGGGACCGGCTTAATTCGTCGTGGGCCCCTCATGGGCGCTTCCACAGGCCGTCCTGGGTCCATCGGGGTCCTTTTTGGCACTATCTTGGGGCTGTCTTGGAGCCGTCTGGGGCCGTGAGGGGGCCGCCTTGGAGTCGTCTTGGGCCCCTCCTGCGCGCCTCCTTGGGCCGTCCTGGGCCCAGCAGGGACCGTGTTGGCACCCTCTTGGGGCTGCCTTGGAGCCGTCTTGAGCCGTCGCAGCGCGCCTTGGGTTGTGCTGGGGCCGTCTTGACCCGTCTTGGGGCCTTCCTGGGCGTTTCCTCGGACCCTCCTGAAACTTTCTGGGGCCTCTTGGGGCATCCGACCGCCGAAATGGCGGGAAACGCAAAGGCTGTAACAATAAACAATGGAAAATTAACGATTTTGGCCATCTCTTGCCATCTTGGCCCGTCTTGAGGCCCGGGCGCCTCCTTGGGCCGTCCTGGGCCCATCTGTCGCCGTGTTGGCATCCTCCTGGGACCGTCTTGGAGTCGTCTTGGACCGTCTTGAGCGCGCCTTGAGCCGTGCTGGGCCCGTCTGGGGCCGTGTTGGCACCCTCGTGGAGCCGTCTTGGAGCCGTCTTGGGCCGTCTTCAGCGCGCCTTGGGCCGTGCTGCGGCGATCTTGGCCCGTCTTGGGGCCCTCCTGGGAGCCTCCTGGGGGCGTTTTGGATCCTTTTGGGGTGGCCTTGAAGTCTTCCAGGGCTGCTTCGAGTGTCCGAAAGCTGAAGTGTCTGGGGAAGTCGCGGCGACGAGGAAGCTCGGAGGCGGGCTGGAGGCCTCTTTGGGGCCATTTTGGAGGCTGTTGGGGCCTCTGTTGGGGCCTCGTTTGGGCTCCTAGGGAGCCTCCTGGGGCCTCTTCGGGGGTTCTTGGCGGCCCCTTGGGGCCTCTTGGGGGACTGTTTGGGCCTCCTGGCGCCCTCTTGGGGCGGAAGGCTCGGATTTTCGGTCCGTGGTCCCCCTCTTGGCCCCCCCTTGGGCCTGTCTTCGGGCCCTCGTGGGCCGTCTTGAGCGCCTCTTGGGTCGTCTTGGAGGCCTCTTGGGCCGTTCTGGGGCGCTCTTGGAGGCCTCTTGGGCCGTCTTCGAGCGTCGGAAAGCGAAAAAGGCGAGAAGGCCAAAATCCTTCCCAAACCGTCGTAAAGTGGATGATTTTGGCCGCTCGGAGCCCTCGGGGAATACGCTTGCAGGCCTCTTGTGCCGTCTGGGCGGCCTCTTGGAGCGCTCTTTGGGCGTCTCGGGGGCTCCTTGAGCTGTCTTGGGGGCCTCTTGGGGCCACCGGAGCCTCTCTGGAGCCGCCCGGGGCGTCTTTCAAACGCCCCGCCCCCCGCCCGTCCCGCACGCACGGGGCCCTGCAATGTAGTAGAGACTAGGAACCACCTCCAGCAGCGCCCCCAGCTGCGCCGGCATCCCCTCCACCGCCTGCCGACGCCGCCCGACGCGGACGACGACGGCGACGGCGGCCGACAGAATGGACTTTCGGAGAGCACCTCGGGCCTCTGGCAGCCGTTGGGGAAGATTCCGGCGCCCCCCTTGCACCCTGGGCCCGCTGCTGGTAAGAAAAGGGGCAAGGAACATAAACAGAACTTTGGGCTCTAATTTTCAGGGCCACTTGGGACTGGAAAGTGCGGAATCGAGGTGGGAGGGGTGCCAGCAAAGCCCCAACCTCGTCTCTGAAGGTCCGAGACGCCTCCAAGAGGGCCTGAGAGGCCCACGTTACAAGAGCCCCTGGGAGGGCCAGGGCCAAAGACGCCCTCAAGATGGCCCAAGGTGGGCCCGGTCGGCCTCCAAGATGGCCCCGAGACGGCCCAGGATGCCCAAGTTGGTCCCAACAGGACAACGTGAGCGACCCAAGAGGAGACCAAGTGCTCGACCACACGCGCGCCGAGGCCACTGGGAGATTCGTGTGCTGGCCGCTGCTGGCCGCTCCTGTCCCGGGTAGACGTACTGCATGCACCAGGGTGAGGCGCAGGCTCACCATCCCGGCGAGAAGCGGGAGGTGTGGAGCTGCCGAGAAGGCCGTGGCACTTTTATCAATTCGGTGTTTCAGTCTCCCTGGGGTACTGTTTCGGGGCGTGTTCGGGGCATCCTGGGGGCATTTGTGTCGGGGAGTGTTCCAGATCTTGTGGACTTGCTGCCTGTCGGCGGAACCCTCTTCGGGGACTCTTCTGGGCCTCCCGAGAGCCTCCCTCCCCCGGGCCTCTTGGGGCACATTCGGGCCAGTCGGGGCCCCTCTTGGGTTTTTTGGGAGCGCTCCTGGTCCATTTTGGGGCCATGTTGGGAGCCTGGGGCCATCGTGGAGCGAGCTGTGGGTTCTCTTTCTCAGCTCTCAGCTCGTCAGCCCTCTTGGGGCTGTCTTGGGGGGCACTTGGGGCTCGTTTTCAACAAACCATGTGTTTGCTTGATGTCTAAGCTGTCTGTGGGGCCTCCTGGCCGGTCTTCGGGCCATCCTGGGCCGCCGTGGGGGTCGCTTCGGATCCTCTTGGGCCGTCCTGCCGCCCTCTTGGAACCATGAGAGCTGTCCTGGGGCCGCCTGGGACCAGCTCGGGGACCCGCTGGCACCTGGAGTTGTGATACGGATGCAGTCGGGCTTCAGCTTCGCCTCGCACATCTCGCTCAGCAGCCCCAGAGCCCGCTGCCACTGCTCGCCCTTCTCGCACGCGCTGATCCCAGCGCTGTAGCTGAGTAGTGTGAACCCGTGGATTAAATCCACGGCGTGCTGAGCCTTGGACTCGCACGCCATAGGCGACCAGCTCGTCGAAGTTGAACAGCTCGGGCGTCCCTGGGGCGGGCGGTAGGGGCGATCTTCGGAGGCAGATGCGTGGTCACGTTTAAGGGCAATGGTTGGGGGCTATGTGTGGGGGCCAGGTTTGGGGGCGCCTGGGGGCTACTCGTGGGGCCACGTTCGGGGGCCACGCTTACTGGGGCGGTAGGGGCGACCTTCGGAGGCTTTATGTAAGGGCCGCCTTTGGGGTTCCCGTTTGGGGGCCATGCGTGGGGCCGACGTTTACGGGGCCACGTCTGGGGGCCACCCCGGAAAGCAGTCGGGGGAGCTCCAGGGGCACTGACCTGGAAGCGTGAAAAGGAATGGGTTTTTGCTAATTGCGCCGGGCCTGGGGGCGACTAGCAAAAACACATGGTTTTTCAGGCATAGTCGGGGAACACGTTTGCGGCCTCGGTTGGGGGCCGCGCAAGGAGGTCATGGGGCCATCTTGGGGGCCTTGGGCCGCCTCGGAGGTCGCTTTCGGCCCTCTTGGGCGGCATCTGGGGCTCTTCTTGGGGCGTCTTGGGGCCATCTTGGGGGTCTCGGGCCGTCTCGGAGGTCGCTTTGGGCCCGCTCGGGCGGGATCTGGGGTCCCGTTGGGGCTGACTTGGGGGTCACTTGAAGCTCTCTTGGGCCGTCTTGGAGCCCTCGTGCGCCGTCTACGGGCCTTCTTGGGTCGTCTGCGGGCCCTGCTGGGGCCCTCTTGAAACCGTGCAGGGGCAATCTGGGAAGCCCAAGGGCCATCCTGGGCCGTTGTAGGCCCGAAGTGGCGGGAACAGGAAAACCCTCGAAATCTGAGGAAAACGCACAAGTATTGCCTCTTGGCACCGTCCACGCGGTCCTCGGGGGCCGTCTCTGAGGCCTTTTTGTGCCGTCATGGGTCTCTGGTCGGGTCGGCTTCGGCATTCTTTGGCGACTGTGAGACCGTCTTGGGGCGATCTTGGGGTCCTGGAGCCGTCGGCGAGCGCTCCAGGGGCCTCCTTGGGCCGTCGAGGAGCGCCCCGGAGGCTCTCTGGCCCGCGGGCTCTCTGGGCGGCCCGGGGCGCTGCTACTGAGGCGGGGGTCCTCGTGGTGCCCTTTGGGCCCATCTTCGTGCCCTTTTGGTCTCTGTGAGGCCTGTCTTGGGGATCACGGGCCGTCTGGGGCTGTCTGGGGGGCCTCTTGGGCATTATTGTGGCCCTCTTGGGGCTCTCTTGGGGCTCTCCTGGGGGCCTCGTGGAGCCCTCTTGGGCCGCCTTGGGGCCCTCTAGGGCCGTCTTGGGGCCCCCTTGGGCCGTCCTGGGGCTCTCGTGGGGGCCCTCGTGGGGGCGTCGTTGGGGCCTCCAGGGTTCTCTTCAGCTAGTCGTTCTCGCAAAAGCCCGTACAGAAAAAACCTTCAAAGACCAAGGGAACATCAATGTTTTCTTGGCTCCTGGGGGCGTCCTTGGAGTCGTCTGGAGTGCCTCCGGGGCCACTCGGCTCCTTAAGGAACCCCGGGGGGGGGGGGGCAGTTTGGGGCTCGCTCGGGGCTCTGGTGAACACGTTATGGGCGGCCCAGGGCCCTTGCGGGACCGCCGCAACGGTTCCGGGAACGCCGGCGACGGACCAGGGCCCAAGGAGCGCCAGGAGCGGCCCCGAGCCACTGCCGGTCACCTCGCACGCGCTGCGACCGGCATTGTAATATAAACTAGGCTAGGGCTGACCCGCGGCCTTCCGGCCGCGCAGTCTGCCCGCCATGGTGTGGACGTGGAAATGGAGCGTCTCCGGGGCCTCGCGGGGGGGGTTGGAGGAGACGGTGTGGATGCAGGAAGTGGCCGCTGAAGGGGGAGGTGGGCAAGGGATGCAGGCAAGCAGGCCTGAAGGCAGGAACGCATGTAGGCACAACGTGGTGTGGACAGAAGCTGTTTCTCACGCCGCGCTCTGTGTTCACCATAGCTTTTGCGGGGCGGGTCGCCGTGATGATTTTATCTGCTCTCAGCTAGGGCCGCTTGATATACGACCCAAGAGTCCCGCAATAGGGCGCCGAGACGGCCCGCACTAGGGCCGCTCAGGCGCCTGGTGCACGGGAGGATCACCGATAAGACGCTGGAGAAACTGTCAAGTAACTGTCACTTTGGCTTACTTGGGCTGCGCGTCAGGAGCCTTCTCGGGGTGTCTGGACACTCTCGGGGCCTTCTTCGGGGCATTCTCGGGACATCTCTGTGGCTCCTAATATCGGCTCTTGGGCCATGTTGGCTGCCCTCCTCGTCCTGCCCTGGATCGGTCATCCAGTCGGTCTTCTTTAGGAGCCACCTCGGTGTGTCTGGACCGTCTTGGGGCCTCCTTCGGGTCATGCTTCGGACATCTCGGTGGCTTATATCGGCGTTGGGGGCCATTTTGGGTGTCCTCTTCCTCCTCCCCTCGATCCTTCATCCCGTCGATCTTCTCGTCAGTCGTCGACGCTCCCCAAGAGACAAGCACTGAAGGCCTCATGGGGTCCGTTTGGAAGCCTCTTCTCGTCCTCCTGGGGGTCTCTCGGGCCCTCTTGGGCCGTCTTGGGTGCTTTTTGGGCCGCCTTGGAGCGATCTGGGGCCGTCTTGGGCGCCTCTGGGCTCTGGGGCCATCTCGTGGCCGTCTTGGTGCCGTCTTGGGCCGTTATTGACCGCTCTTGGAGCTGTATTGGTTGCCTCTGGGGCCGTCTAAGGCGTCTCTGGAGCCGTCGCGGGGCCGCCTCGAGCCGTTTGGGGGCCCTCCTGGGGTGCTCTGGGGGCGTCCTGGGGCGATCGGGAAGGCCTGTATAGCCGTCTTAGATGCGGTGAAGACGAAAAGAGCGAGCAGATCAAAAATGTACGTTTTCCGAAGGGAATGGGCCAATGTTTGCCTCTTGGGTCCCTCCTGGGGGTCCTCCTGGGCCGCCTTGGGAGCCTCCTGGCCTGCCTTGGAGGCCTCTGAGGCCGACCTGGGGCTCGGGTGGGTCCCTCTTGGTCTGTCCGGGCGCCCTCGTGGGCGTCTCTGAGCCGTCTCGGAACGGCCCAGGGGCTCGCAGGGCGGCCCGGAGGGCCCGGCCAGTCTTTCGGGACAGAGGACCTTCTGGCACGCAAAGATTGCTGCATTGTAGAAGAGACTAGGGCGAACCCGTGGACTTCGCCCACGACCTTCAGGTCCCCCTGGTGCGCCTCGCAGGCTCTGGAAACTTGTTTGTCTTGTAGAAACCTGAAGGCGGGCGCTGCCTTCTCCGAGGGATAACTAGTTTGGGAGCTTCTCGGAGCTCCTTCGGTTTTGAGAGCCCCTGAGTGAAGGGCTGGTCACGTCACCGCTCGCTCTTGGGAGCTGTGCCTGGGAGAGCTCTCTACGCTGCGGTTCGCTCTTGGGAGCCTTGGTGAGAAGAGCTTTGTACCTCACCGATCGCTCTTCTAATGGGCGTCTCTGGGCCTGCTTGATGGTGCTTGTGGGGGTCTTTTTCTTGCCATTCTGAAGATCTTTTGGGCTGCTCTGGGAGCGTTTTGGGACGTCTTGGGGCCATTTTGGGCCGTCACGGGGCGTCCGGGAGGCCTTGGACCGTCTTGGAGCTCTCTTGAGGCTGCCTGAGGCCGTCTTGGGAGCCTCTTGGGGCCCCATCGGGCCGTCTTGGGGATCTGTGAAGCCGTTTCAGGGTCTCTCTGGCGTTGTCTGAAGGCTCTTGTGGGCTGTCTTGGAGCCCTCTTATGGACCGCTGGCGTCTTTTTGGGGCGATTTGGGAGGCCTCTTGGCGTGTCCTGGGCCGCTGAGGAGCACACAAGGCGGGCATGCTGAAAGTATACGTTTTCTTTTAGGAATTTGACGATTCGTGCCTCTTTGGCGTGCGCTCGGGGCCTTCTTGGGGCGTCTTTGCGGCCTCTTGGATCATCGTGGAGCCCCCCCCCGGAAGGCTTCGGGCCCTCGTGGGCCGTCTCGGGACCCACTGAGGCCGTCTTGGAGCGCTCTTGGACGGTCTGGGAACCCCTCTGGAGCGCCTCTGGGACCGGACTGAGCGATTCGGCCCCGTGGTGGCGCCGTGAAGGGGCGATTTTGTGCACTTGAGGCCCTGGGCTTCTGGACTCCGTCCATGACATCTTTCTGGAATGGTTCTCCTAGGAACGGCGGAGCTTTCGCCGAAAACCTACAAGCACGGCTGCGGCCAGGGCGGCGGCAGCGAGACCGTGCCTTCGTATCCGAGCTCTTGCAGCGCTCCAGCAGATTGGCCCTGGCGCACGTCTGGTTCGCCTCCCTCCTATTGAAAGCAGTTTTGAAGTCTCTCTGGGATGCGCGTGAAAGTCGAAGCCCATCTGAGGCGTCTCAGGAGCACTCAGGGACAGGCTCGGGAGGCCCTCGGGGAAAGCCACCTAAGAGGATGTGACATTTGACAAGATCTGAGCAGAAACTGATGTTGGGTCGGATGGTCTACGCAACGTTGAGGAAGTCGTTATGTTGGAGTTCTGTTGAAGCTCTCTCGGGCGTGTCAGGAGCACCAGGCCCCCTCTCTTGGAGGCAGTTTGAAGCCTCTTAGGGCCTCGTGGAGAGGTGAATGCCTCTCAGGTCCTCTTGTGGGCCTCTTCGGGGCCTTTTGGGACCCTCTTGAGCCGTCTGGCCTCCTCGTGGGCAGTCTTGCGGCCACGTTCAGAGCTCCGTACGTCATCTGGACCCTCATGAGACTCTCTAATGGGCCTTCTCGGGTTTTCTCCTCCTCCTCCTCCTCCTCCTCCTCCTCCTCCTCTCCTCCTCCTCCTGCTCCTCCTGCTCCTCCTGCTCCTCCTCCTCCTCCTCCTCCTCCTCCTCCTCCTCCTCCTCCTCCTCCTCCTCCTCCTCCTCTTGCTGCCGAGAGTATGTATGCTCGGGGGGCGGCGGGAATGCTGCCGAAAGGCGCTCCACATGGCGGCAAGCCCCTTCAACAGCAGGGCCTCTTGGGGGCCGTGTGGGGGCCTCTTGGGGCTTCTTTTCGGCTTCGAAGGCGCCTCGGGGGGCCCTCGGGTGCTCTCGTTGGTGCCCCTGGGGCCGTCGGGGTGGCCTCTGGAGCGGCTCGGAGCCGTCTTGGTGTCGTCGGGGCGCCCTCTTGAGCGGTTCGGAGCTGCCTTGGGGCCGTCGGGGGTGTCTCAGAGCAGTCGTGAGGCCGTCGGGGCGCCCTCTTCAGCGGCTCGGAGCCGCTGGAGAGCACTCGGTGCAGAAGCCCTTCTCGCATTGTTTCACATAGTTTAGTATAGATGACGTCGGGCTCCAGCTTCGTCTCCCACATCTCGCTCAGCACTGACAGCGCGTGTTGCCATTGCCCGCCTTTTCTGCATGCGCTGGCAGTCGCCATGTAGTGACTTGGGACGAGTTGCGCACTGAATCGAATTCCTTCGCGGAGCAGCCGCAGTGCTGCGCTCCATTGTTTTGTCCGACCGCAGTTCTTGATCGACGCTTCGAGGGAAATAGCGCCTTCTCGAGACGCTCGACCGATGCCCAGCATCCGAAAAGACAAGGAACCGCGGCTTGAGCCACACACGCATTGGGTCAAAACGGCTTGAGCCAAAACGGCCTGAGCCAAAATGGCTACAGTTGGTTGGCTGGCTGGTTGGCTGCTTGGTTGGTTGGTCGGCGGGTCGCCCCGCCGCCCGCACGCGCACCCGCCCAGCCGCCCTCCTGCGCGCGCGCCTGCCCGCCCGCCCGCCGACCCGCCCGCCCGCGCGCCCGCCCGCACGCGCGCGCGCGTGGCCGTCCGCCGCGAGGACGACGGCGACGACGAGGACGCCGACGACGACGACGACGACGACGACGACGACGACGATGGCCTCCAGGACGGCCAAGTTGGCGCCAACATTGCCACAAGAGGGCCCAAGATGGCATCATGATGTCTCCAAGACGGCCCACGATGCATCCAAGACGACCCAGGATGACATTGAGATTGTCCAACAACTGCCCAAGAGCACCCCAACAGGCTTCCAAGGCTGCCCAAGAGGCCTCCAAGAGGACCTCCAGGAGGGCCCGAAGAGGCTAAAACTATGTATTTGCTTCAGGTGTTGGAAGGTTTCTTTTAGGTGTTGGAAGGTGTTGGCATTTGCTTCTTTTCGGCCTTCCGGCGGCCCAAGGCGGCCCAAGAGGCCCCCTAGATCGCCCCAAGGTCGTCCGAAAAGACTCCACGATGGCCCCATGACGGCCCCAATACGGCGCCAAGACGGCCCCAAGGAGGCCTAGACGGCTAAGATGGCCTCCAGGACGGCCAAAATGGCGCCAAGAGGGCCACACATGGCCTCAAGATGCCTCCAAGACGGCCCAAGATGCATCAAAAACGACTTAAGATTGCCTTAAGATGGCCCAAGACGGCCCAAGAGCACCACAAGAGGCATCCAAGATGGCCCAAGAGGCCTCCAAAAGGACCTCCAAGAAGGCCCGAAGAGGCCCAAACCCTAAATTTCCAGAAGGTTTTCAAGATGTTGGCTTTCGCTTCTTTTCGGCCTTCCGACGGCCCAAGACGGCCCAAGACATCACCAAGATGGTCCCAAGATCGCCCTCGAAGCCTTCAAGATGGCCCCATGACGGCCCAAGAGGCCCCCAAGGCGGCCACATGAAGGCCCCAAGACGGTCTGAAAAGCCTCCGAAACGCCCAAGATGGCCTCCAAGACGGCCCTTGGCCTCAAGTCGGTTCAGAGAGGCCCCCAAGACGGCTTCAGACGGCGTCAGACAGGCTAGGATTGATTGCCCCAACACTGCAAAAGAGACCCCAAAGAGGCTCAAGGAGGCTTCCAAGAGGCCTCCAAGAGGACCCCTGGGAGCCCCCAGGAGGCCCCAAGAGCGCCCTAAGAGGCAAGAGGCCTCCTCCTCCTCCTCCTCCTCCTCCTCCTCCTCCTCCTCCTCCCCCGTCCCTTCTCCTTGTAGATAACTCCTCCCTGTCGCACCCGGAGGCCAGTCGAAAAGGCGGGCCGGGCGTTTCGCCTGAGACTTCTTCACCACCTATGACTTTGATGCTTCGAACTTGGAAGAACTTCACGGATGGAGGGCGGTCCGTTTTCAAAATGTGGCTTTCGCCGTAGCGCCTCGCACATTCGATCTAAGCATGCGCAAAGGGTTTCACAGATGCAGGGCGGCCCCTTTTTAAAAATTAATAAGGATCTCACCGTAGCGCCGCGCACATTCATTTTAAAAGTGATCAAGAGTTTCACAAATGAAAGGCGGTCCGTTTTCAAAATGTGGCTCTCGCCGTAGCGCCACGCGCACTCGCTTTAAACATTCGCAATGGTTTCACGCATGGAGGGCGGATCCTTTTTTCAAAATGTGGCTCTCGCATTAGCTTCGCGCGCATTCGTCTGAAGAGTTTGCAAGCGTTTCAAATATTCGCATGGTTTACGTCCCAGAAATGGTCTCTTGGCACGGTGTCTTGATCCGCGATCTTGAAGTCCCAAGAATGCTGTTCTGGCACGATTCAGGACCGTCAAGATGCAACAATGACGGTGATTCGCGGCGTTGATGTTCCAGGAATGGCGTTCTGGCACAATTCCGGATTTTCAAACGGTTATATTCCAGCGGGGCACTTCCCTCAGTGAAACTGAATCCATGTAGGGGCTTATGAAGATGGAACTTTGAGGGAGGGTGTATTGCAATATCGTTGACGAGTGATTGGTTTGCACTGGTCCTCCTCCTTCTCCTTCTCCTTCTCCTTCTCCTCCTCCTCCTCCTGCCCCTCTCCTGATCCCCCCCTCATCCTCCCCCCAGTGTTCCCCGAAAAGTGTCCAGAGCAGCTGGGGCAATGCAGAGTCTCACACACTGGCCGATCTTGGGCCAAACGTTTGGCCACAGAGGCGCTTCCCCCAAAGGCCCCCCAAGAGTCCCAAGGAGGCTCCCCCCGGAGGCCGCCAAGAGGCTTTTAGGAAGCTCCCACGAAGCCCCTAAAGTGCCGCAAGAGGCTTCCAAAAGGCCTCCTCCTCCTCCTCCTCCTCCTCCTACCCTTCCTTACCTTCCTCTTCCTCCTCTGCCTCCTCTTACTCCTCTTACTCCTCATTTGTTGTGTTCCTTATATTATTCCTCCTCCTCCTCCTCCTCCTCATCA
>CAUYUJ010018682.1:67634-182634 GCA_963575745.1 Prorocentrum cordatum | reverse complement strand
TGATGACATGGCAGAGCTGCGTCGGGTCACAGAGGAACAAGGACGCTACCTTTGCCGCCTTCGTCGTTTCAACGCTGGCAGCTGCAAGCACCAGTAGCATGTCGCAAGTGGAAGGACATTCCTAATTTTCGCCTGGCAGTTTGTAAAGGCCAATGGCAAGGAATTCAAGTCTGTGACTTTTTGCGCTGGCTTCTTTTAAGGCGATTGGGTGGCTTGTCAGTCGCACTCATATTGCCACTTTGGGGCTTTGCGATTCCGCTCATGTTGAAATATGCACGCATTGACGGTCGAACAGAGTGGAGGAACATGATCAGTTTGAGTTTGTGCTGGCGCAGTGCCACGATGATTGCCACGATGGTTTACGGTTTAGGGTTTAGGCCAGGAGTGGAGCTTTCGTAGCCCAAGTGATCGGCAACATGTGTCATTGCTCATATTGCTCATCCTGCTGTTTTCCTTCTTGTTCTTCCTGTAACAGTCTTTTGCTCAGGTTCAAGTGGTGAATTGGAAACGTACTGAATGTAACCATGGCGAGAAGTGTGCGTATGTGCCGTCAAGCTGGCCGAGGGACGGGCGGGCATGCACATGCTAGAGGAGCTTTCTTTCTCAAGTCGTATTTCTCTGATCTCGCCCTTTAGTATTTGAATACGAGACTATCCCAATCGATGTGGTTTTCCTCCTCATCCCCCTCCTCCTCTTCCCTTCCCCTTTTTGTTCCCTTTCCTTTAATTGTGGCTCCTATGTGGATCCCATTCGAATCCACTTGAATCCTCCCCCCCTCCGTTCTTTCTCTTTACAAGTAACTCCTCCCTGTCGCACCTCGCGGCCAGTTTTTAGGGCGGGCCGGGCTTTTCGCCTGATACTTCCTAACCTTTTTCTGGCTCTGACGCTTAAAAAGTGACAACCGTTTCACAACTGGAGGGCGGGTGGTTTTCAAAATGTGGCCCTCGCCTTGGCGCCGCGCATTTCGTTTTAAACATGTGCAAGGACTTCACGGCTTGAGGGCGGTTCCTTTTCAACATGTGGCTCTCGCTGTAGCGCCGCGCACATTCGTTTAAAAAACTGCAAGAACTCCACGAATTGAGGGCGCCTGGTTTTCAACATGTGGTTCTCGTCTTAGCGACGCGCACATCCGTTTCAAAAAGATGCAAGAGTTTCACGGATTGAGGGCGGGTCATTCTCAGAGTGTGGCTCTCGCCGTAGCACCGCGCACATTCGTTTTCAACTATTCCAAAAGCTTCAAGGATTGAGGGCGGCTCCTCTTCTAGATGTGATTCTTGTCTTAGCGCCGCGCACATTCGTTTTTTTTCTAATGTGCAAGAGTTCCACGGATTCCAATAATCAACGTGCCAGAAGTGGCGTTTTGGAAGGATTCGGGACTATACGGGCGCAACAAATGATTAGCTGTGTTGAAATCCCGAAAACGGCGTTCTGGCATGATTCTGGATCGTCAAGACGCAGCAGTCAGGTTGTTGATACGTGGCGTTGAAATCCCGAGAACAATGTTTTGCCACGCCTCTGGATCTTCAAACTGAGGTCTTCCAACAAGGCAATTCCCTTAATGGAAATGAACCGTTGCAGGGGCCTATGAAAAGAGAGCTTGGATGGAGGGTCAATTCCGGCATCGTTGGTGACACTTGGATTTCTACTGGTCCTCCTCCTCCTCCTCGCCCTTTCTCATTGAATTATTTCTTATTTTGAATCCATTTCAATCCTAATCAAATCCTCCCTCCCCCTCTCCGTCTCGCCCTTTCGCCTATTGAATCCTTATTTGAATCCTATGCAATCCGATTCGAATCATCCCTCCCCCTCTCCACACTCTTCCCGCTGAATCCTGATTTGAATCCTAAGGAACAAGGGTGTCGGTGGGGTTCGGAAACCCAGTGGCATCGGCAGCTCCCCGCACTTGCCTTCGCTCATGAGCTCATTGAACGAGGATGAGGAGGAGGAGGAGAGAGGGATGGAACGAGGGAGGGAGGGAGGGAGAGAAGGAGGGAGGGAGGAGGATGAGGAGAAGGAGGAGGAGGAGGAGGAGGAGGGGGGAGGCAGCGAAAGTGACGACGAGGAGGAAGAGAAGGAGAACGACAATCAGAGAGAACAGGAGAGACGATCCGGAGTGTCGGGAGGTCAAAAGTCATTCGAGATGGAGTGCTGAGGGGGCGGATATACATACACATACATACAGCATTGGCGCGTCGCGCCATGCACTTTGATCCTTCAGGTTTGGCATGCAAGAAGGAAGGCAATCAGATAAATTTCCGCCGCAGCGGCACGACGTCCAGCCAACATCGTCGCAATCCGCGGCGGCGTCCTGGCTTTCGGCAACCGGGGTTTCCGCAGGGAGGCTGAGGCGCAGCGGCATGGGCCCAGACGTCGGCGCCACGCGCACACGCTTCTACGATGTGCGCGTCGAGCCCAAGGGCGACGCGCAAGCTGAGCAATAATGTAGTACAGACTCCGTTTCGGGCGTTTCCTGGATGTACCGCTTGGGAAACGATATACTACAATACTTGTGTACTTGTAGATCGGACGTGCGCAGCGGTCCTGGCCAGGCCTGTCCGCCGCTGCCGCCAGAGCGGCGGGCGCCGGCTGGCCAAGGCGCCGCAGAAGCCCGCGAGCGCCAAGCGCGCTGCCCTCGCCGAGCTGCTCGCAGGCCCGCTCGACGTTCGGAGGTTTCTGCGGCTGGCGGCCAAGCCGTCGGCGAGGGAGCCGCCGTCGGCGATGCCGACGACGATTCCGACGTCGTCGACGTTGATGCTAACGGCGATGCCGAAGATGATGCCGTCGTCGGACGCGCGCCTCCAGCATCAACACACCCAAGACGCTGTGGGGCGCACCCAACTGAACCACTGGGCGGACGGAGCCCGCGCGGGCCGCGAGGTGCCGCGAGGCGGCATTTATCGCGGAGCAGCTCTCGCGGAGCTGCACGGCAAGCCTCGGCAGCGCGTGGGGCAACACGGGGGGGCACAGCGACATCTTCTGTTCGTCGGCGGGCACTTGGATCCGAGGAGCGGTGGGGCACTGGTGGGACGCAACGAAGCAAATTCAGGCGCGGAGGTTAGGAGGGAAAACACGACGGGACGGAAGGCAAAGGCAGATCAGGAGGGAAGGGCATCGCGCGGCGGGAGGGCCTCGACTACCAGTGCCCGCTGGCCTGGCTTGCGTGAGGAGGCGTCCGAGGCCAAGCAAAACGAGACCGAAGCCCAAGAAGGACGCGCTCGAGGGTAATCTCAAAAGTGCAAACCACGCGACCGAGGCCACGGAGAAGCGTTCAAGGGCAAGGAGGACGCCAGAGGTCAAGGAGGACGCGACCGAGGCCAAGGACGCGCTCGAGGTCCAGGATAACGCACCCATGGTCAAGGATAACGCGATCGAAGCCCAAGCTCGAGGCCAAAGAGGAGGCTCTCGAGAACAAGGAGAACGTTTTCGAGACCACAGAAGAGGCGTCCGAGTGCTTACCGTAGCGGGCATGGCCGGGGCGGCCAAGGAAGAATTAAGGAAGCGCCGAAGCGTCACGACTGCGTCTTTCAAAACAAGGCCTGTCGGGCCATGCTTGCGACGGGCACTCTGGCCGCTGCTCATCGGCTCGTCCTGCCGCACTTGCTCAGCGGCCTCGACTCTCACCTTCACCGTGAGCTGCTTGAGATGGGCATCCAGTGAATCGGTTGCGGCACCACGTACTACGGGCGCACAGACGACCTGGATCTCTGGCGCTGCAGCGCCCGTTGAGAGGGTCCTCCGAGTATGGACAACAGCGAGATCAAGCTTGAGCTTTAACACTGCCATCCTGGAGGGTAATGAATACGGGGCCGAAGAGAAAGCCCCCTCGCCCGAAGACCTGACCGCCACATGCCGCGTCCTACAAGCACCGCAAAAGGAGGAGGACGTAGACAATCCGTGTTGAGCTGAAGCGAATGACGCCAACAGCCGGCTCCCATCCGATCCTCCGCCTTATCCCCCGCCTCCTCCTCCTCCTCCTCCTCCTCCTCCTCCTCCTCCTCTTCCTCCTCCTCCTCCTCCTCCGCCTCGTCCTCGTCCTCCTCCTCGTCATCCTCCCCCTCGACCCACCCTTCTCTCCTGCCCATCGCATCATCCCGCAACTCTCCTCATGCCACCGACCGCCGCTTCCACGCGCGCTCCAGCTCCGGCAGTGTAGCGGACTCCGGCGGGGGGTCCGTGGATTACCTACCACAAGTGAAACACCTGGGAGGAACCAGCTCGAAGGGTAAAAACCGAGCTGGAATCGGCGATGTATCGCCGATAGATCGGAGGTAGACCCCTGATGCCGAATTAGCCGAATCCGCAGGGTCCGATCGGACGCCTATCGGCGATGAGTGGGCGATTGGGGGTCGATTCATCCCCCCCTGAGCCTGTCCCCCCTAACGTTGTCCCTGTCATCCCCTGGCATCCTCACTCGGCACATCACACCGAAAAGTTGCAACCGCACTGCATTTTCGGCTGCACGGCAGTATAGAGCAGCCACTGCTATTGTGCCTCTCTCTCTCTCTCGCGTGCCCTAAGGGTTGGAGAAGACCCCCAAGCGCAACTTTGCTTCGTACACCTCCCCGAGCAAGGAGGGTGCCTGCTTCAATTCCGCCTGTTGCTCGCAAGCGCCAATTGCTGCGCTGTAGCTGCTTGTTGACAGCTCCAGCATCAGCGCCCACGCGTCCCTGACCAGCGACAGCGCGTGCTGCCACTCTCCATTATTCCCACACACAAGGGCTCCAGAGCTGTAGCTTATGTCGTCTGGATCTATCCTCGCCTCCCACATCTCGCTCAACAGCGACAGCCCCCGCTGCCACTGCATCCCGTCCTCGCAAGCGCGGATCCCGAGGTTGCAGGTGAAGACATCGGGCTCCAGCTGTGCCTCCCACAGCCCTGTCAACAACGACAGCGCCCGCTGCCACCGCCCACCTGTCTCGCACGCGAGCACCGCAGCGTTATAGCAAACAACGTTGGGCTCCAACTTCACCCCCCTCATCTGGTTCAGCAACGACAGAGACTGCTGCCATTGCCCAGGGCCGCTGTGGTCGCACGCATTGATCCCAGAGCCATAACTGATAACGTCTGGCTCAAGCTTCGCTCCCCACATCGCGCTGAGCAACCAAATAGCATGCTGCCACTGCCTGGATCTTCCGCACGCGCTGATCCCAACGTTGTAGCTGAATAGGGTGACTCCGTGATTTACCATCCTCGTTCGCCAGGGGAGCTCCACGATTGATTTCGAAGAATGCCCGCCAGAATTAGTATGGTGGTATATTGGCTGACACATGTCCCCAAGCATCATGAATTCTCCGCGTGACACTGAACTGTAAAGACAATGGGTCTGCTCGTGATTCGGGCATGCAAGGCACACATTGCATGTATAGGGCACGTTGTGTGTATATATATATATACATACATACATATATATATACATATACATATACATATACATATACATATACATATACATATACATATACATATACATATGTATGCATCCATATCTATGTGTATTATAACCACGCGCGCTTCGCGCGCGCTTAGGTTCTGGTCGCAGCTGCGACACGTGTTACGGCTCTCGCTTTCCCTCGTGTGATCGGCGACATTGCGAAGTCCACTGAATCTGGGGGTTGCAGAGTCTCCATCCGCCTCGGCCCCCTCCCCTCCCCATCCCTCGTCATCGTCCTCCTCCTCCTCCTCCTCCTCCCTCCTCCTCCTCCTCCTCCTCCTCCTCCCCCCTTCTCCTCCTCCTCCTCCTCCTCCTCCCCGTGTTCCTGTTCCTACTCCTGCTCTTCGTCCTCATTCCCTCCTCCTCCTCGTTACTCCATGTTCATTCCTCTTCGTCCTCCTCTTCCTCTTCCTCCTGCTTTTCCTCCTCCCCCTCCTTCTCCGTCGTTCCCTTCTGTCCCATGCCCCCCTCCTCCCCTCCTGGCCCGCGCCCGCTGCTCGGGGCGTTTTTCCTTGCCCCCCCCCCCACCCCCCTCCTGCCGGCCGGGAGATCTAATCCGCGGGCGGCCGAAGTGCGTTCGGCGGGCCAGGGGCCCCCCGGGCGGCTTGCAAGAGGCAACCGCTCCAGCTTAGATTTGGAGGCGCGGAGAGGAGCGGGGAAGGCTTAAGAAACTTCTCAGAAGGCCGGGGGGGGTCCGAACCTTCTGAGATGGCCCGCCCCTTCTCGCCACCCCCTGGCTCGCCGCTGAAGTTGGGCAACGCAGATTTGCGGTGCCCAGCGCAACTGTTGCAACTATGTTAACAAGTGGTTTGGACCCAGGACATACAACGCATTGCCGGAGTCCGGACACGAGGCGCCGCGAGGCCATCCGAACCAGTGAGATCGTCGAAGCCGAAGGATGACCAAATCCAGCCGAAGGAGCTCGGGCCAAATACGGCGCAGTAGGCCGCGCTCCTTTCGGAGGGGGGGGGGGGGAGGGGGGCGGCTCTGATGGCTCCGATGATACGAAGCGCCCCGGCATCCCCTGGCCGCGCGCCTACGCCGCGGGGGGCCAAACCGTCCGCGGCCGCGGGGCCGCGCCAACCGACCCCGCGGGCCCACGTCGAGCCCCGCAGGGCCCAGCCCGACGAGCCTCAACGGGCCCCTGCACGATGAAAGGCCCACCGACGCGCTCGCCCCGCTGCGAACGCGGCTCCCCCGCCACATTGCCTTCCCCCCGGGCCCCCTTTTCACAATGAAAAATTATCCCGGCAAAGCAACCTAACAGCGATGTGTAGGAGCATATCTGGAAGCATTCCCCTTAAGATTCAGATGAGAATCCTGTTGTAGAATTCTGCAATTCTCGCAGTCGTAGTCGCATTCGCGATGGCAGTCGCAGTGGCAACGGCAGTCGCAGTCACAGCCTCATCCTCAGCCTGCCTCAGCCTCAGCCTCAGCCTGCCTCAGCCTCAGCCTGCCTCAGCCTCAGCCTCAGCCTGCTTCAGCCTCAGCCTCAGTCTGCCTTCAGCCTCGGCCTCAGCCTCAGCCTGCCTCAGCCTCAGCCTGCATCAGCCTCAGCCTCAGCCTCAGCCTGCCTCAGCATCAGCCTGCCTCAGCCTCAGCCTCAGCCTCAGCCCTCAGCCTCAGCCTCAGCCTCAGCCTCAGCCTCAGCCTCAGCCTCAGCCTCAGCCTCAGCCTGCCTCAGCCTCAGCCTCAGCCTGCTCAGCCTCAGCCTCAGCCTCAGTCTGCCTTCAGCCTCGGCCTCAGCCTCAGCCTGCCTCAGCCTCAGCCTGCATCAGCCTCAGCCTCAGCCTCAGCCTGCCTCAGCCTCAGCCTCAGCCTCAGCCTCAGCCTCAGCCTGCCTCAGCCTCAGCCTCAGCCTCAGCCTCAGCCTCAGCCTGCTTCAGCCTCAGCCTCAGTCTGCCTTCAGCCTCGCCTCAGCCTCAGCCTGCCTCAGCCTCAGCCTGCATCAGCCTCAGCCTCAGCCTCAGCCTGCCTCAGCATCAGCCTGCCTCAGCCTCAGCCTGCCTCTGCCTCAGCCTCAGCCTCAGCCTCAGCCTCAGCCTCAGCCTCTTCAGCCTCAGCCTGCCTCAGCCTCAGCCTGCCTCAGCCTCACCTGCCTCAGCCTGCTTCAGCCTCAGCCTCAGCCTCAGCCTCAGCCTCAGCCTCAGCCTGCCTCAGCCTCAGCCTCAGCCTGCTTCAGCCTCAGCCTCAGCCTCTGCCTTCAGCCTCGGCCTCAGCCTCAGCCTGCCTCAGCCTCAGCCTCAGCCTCAGCCTCAGCCTCAGCCTCAGCCTGCCTCAGCCTCAGCCTGCTTCAGCCTCAGCCTCAGCCTGCCTCAGCCTCAGCCTCAGCCTGCTCCAGCCTCAGCCTCAGGTATGCCTCAGCCTCGGCCTCATCCTCTGCCTCAGCCTCACCCTGCATCAGCCTCAGCCTCAGCCTCAGCCTGCCTCAGCATCAGCCTGCTCAGCCTCAGCCGCAGGCTGCCTCAGCCTCAGCCTCAGTCTGCCTTCAGCCTCAGCCTGCCTCAGCATCAGCCTGCCTCAGCCTCAGCCTCAGCCTGCCTCAGCCTCAGCCTCAGCCTGCTTCAGCCTCAGCCTCAGTCTGCCTTCAGCCTCGGCCTCAGCCTGCCTCAGCCTCAGCCTGCCTCAGCCTCATCATTCAAAATGTGCCCCGGGAATGGAATTCTGGGAACTCGAAGACCACGAAGTGGCGTACAGTTGGCTCCGGGCATTCAAAATGTGGCCCAGGAATGGAGTTCTAGGAACTCGAAGAGCACGAAGTGGCCGACAGTTGGCTCCGGGCATTCTTAATGTGGCCCCGGAATGGAGTTCTGGGAACTCGAAGACCACGAAGTGGCCTACACTTGGTTCCGGGCATTCAGAATGTGGCCCGGGAGTGGAGTTCTGGGACCTCGAAGACCACGAAATGTTCAACTGTTGGCTTAAAAAAAACCCGGCACCCTCCCCTGGATCGCGCCCAGACCCCCTCTGGGACCGTCACGATGCTCTCTTTTGACCCTACTAGAAACCTATCAGTCTTCGCTGTTAGGTAATTTACGCGCGTTTTCGCCGCGCTGCCCCTGCGGCGGTTCCTTCGCGATATTCTCGATATTCTCGACCTCCCCGAACGACGCCCCCGCCGCGACGCCAACAGGCCAGATGGGCCGCACATCGAAGCAATTCTCGACACTCTGCGCCGAATGCAGCTCTGGCGCAGCCACGGAGCTGCCCAGGCCGCGCTGCACCGCTGGCCACTCCCCAACCTTCTCGTCGATTGCCGTCGGCACCTCATTCACCGTGGAGCGGGGGGCGAACGGCACCAAATCACCGCAACAATGCCCCGCCTTCATGTCACAATTCCGGGGGTTCGACCCCAGGGCCTTCTGTCCGCGCTGCCCCGAGACGTCCGCTAGACCGCCAGCCTCGTTTACCTCGAACAACCCGAACCTGTTGCTGACTTCTACCGCGAAAGAGACAGCGCCCCCGCGGGCCATAGCGACCACCTGCTGAGTTTCCTCCTGGGCCTCGTTGCCGCCGTCGTTCCAGTCGTTGAAGCTCTAATCGCTTCCCGCCAAGTCCACCACCCCGCTGTCGTTGTCCACCAGGTCGAACCATGGCGGTCTGCTAACCCCGAACTCCTCGCTCAGCTCCTCGTTGCATTTGGTCGACGACTGGGATCCCTCAGCGACGACTTCTCCCTCTTGCCCTTCATGTAACTGTTGTAGCTTCTTTCCTTCTCATTCTTGGCAATCCTGCTGCGCGGGCTGCGGCTGCGCGGGGTCGCCGCCTCCATCTTCCCCAGCACCCTCTGCGAACTCGGCGGCTCCCTCGCGACGGTCACCAGGGCCCGTTCGAAGGCCTTCCGCGCCTTCGCCCTTGCGGCGTCGGCCGTCGAGCCCTGGCCAGGGCTCCGCCTCGCGCGGGGCTGGCGTCGGCTGCGACCAAATCGCCAGGCAGGGGCGGTACATCCTCGATCGCAAGGCAAGGGCCGCAGGGCCGCCACCGAAGCCACATTGGGCCATGCCTCGCTGCACCAGGCTTAGCTTTGCGCAGCGGCGCCGCTGGCTGCTGGGGCGGGCGGGACGGCGAGCGCACCAGGCGGGCCCCGAATGCCGCCGACACCGCCGCCCCGACCGCCATTTTTACCACCTCCGCCACGGGCGTTGGCTCGGCTTCCCGCCTCGCCGTTGCGCCCTGGCGTGGGCGTGGGCTGGGCACTGCCGCGGCTGCCCCGGCCTGGCGGCAGCGCCACGGCGCGCCTTCCGCCCCAGGCGTGTCGCGCCGTGCCATACACTGGCCTCAGCCTCTCCTTCGCCTGGTTCCCTGCCGCTGCGCCGCTTCGAAGCGCGCGGCAGGGCGTGAAAACGCGCGCGCGGCGGCCGCGCGGGCGCGGCGCACGGATGCGCCCGGGCTCTCGCCGAAACTGCTAGGAGGAGGAGGAGGAGGAGGAGGAGGAGGAGGAGGAGGAGGAGGAGGAGAAAGAGGAGGAGGAAGTGAAGGCACGCCCACATCGAGAAGAGCGCGCAGAGCACTGCACAGGTAGAGGGGACGAGCAGGAAAAAGGACGAGCACGCGCAGCACCACGATTACATAAAAGAAAAAGCATGAGCGAGCGAAAGCGGGCTCAAGCTACCCCAGACGAAACCAGAAGCAGGCATCGTCTGATGGCAAGAGGGGACGGGGGTCACCCCTCCACTCTCCCGAGATGGGGTCCTTACCTTCCTCGAGGGACTAAATAAGTTGAGTCTTTACTGGATGCTATGCCCTCGCACCGGCCCCACAGACGCGAACGGGGGGCCGACGGCTGGGCCCTGGCCCCACACCGATGGCACAACGCACGGGTAGCTCCAGCAAGACTGATCTGGTGCCCCCGAGCGCTACTGGGCCCTACAGGGCCCTGAGCGGGAAGGGGGACATCAGGGAGGACGGCTTCTTTCGCAGTCCAGGAGTCGGCGCGCCGCGGACCCCCCGAGGTCCTGGGCCTCTTGGTGGGCGAAGGCCCGCCAAGGCCAGCAGGGGGCGGAGGCCCACTGCCAGCGGCAGCGCCAGGGGCCAGGAGCCTGGGGGCCTTCGGGGCAGGCCCCTCAGGGGGCCCGTCCCCCGCGAGGTCCCGTCCCGCATCCGCCTGGAAGAGGCAGGGAGAGGAGGAGGGGGCCTGGGCTCCTCGGAGCCATGGGGACGCGAGGCCCCGGCCGGCCCGCACGCATCCGACAGGTCCGAATCCCACTGCTCCTCCCTGAAACCTCACCCGCCTAACAGCCAGGGTGCGCCCAAGGCCCTCGGTCGCCAAGGACGGCGGCGCCTCTGGCTCCAGTGGGTCCGCATGGGATCCAGAGGAGGCGGCCTGGGAGAAGCCCAAGAACATCCCCCGCAGCACCCCGGACCCCCTCGAGCCCACGGAGGCCAGCACGACAGTGGAGGTCCCATGCGAAACTCCTTCGAGGCCCCAGAGGGCCGCCGCCTCGGCGACGCGATACTCAGCCCTCCTAAGCCCACGAGCCCCTACGGCGGAAACCGCGTAAGCGGCGCAGCGATCGCACGACCATTTGCGAGCCCGCCTCCGAAGCGAGTGCGGGTGCTCAGGGGGCGGCGCCAGCTCATGGCGCGGCAGCCGCCCTCCGCGTGGTGCTCCACCACCAGGTACCTGCGCAACGCCTTCCCCATGCTGCCAGCGGCGCCGCAGCTGGCCGGCACGGCGGCGGGGGACTGCCGCGCGGTCGGGCGGCACCTGGCCCAGGAACGTCATGCGGGAGGCGTTCCCAATCCACGAGGCAACCTGGCGGATCCGCGACAGCGCCGCACTGTGCCTCTGCACCGTGGCCGCGGGTAGGTCGTGGATGTTCCTTCCCCGCTTGGCCGCCTGGCCCGCCGGGTTGTTGCGTCGGCCAGCCCAGGTGCCCTCCCTGGAGTAGCCTTTCACGCAGTAGATATGCACAGCAGTTTCGACCTCGCGGCCCAAGGAGAAGCCCCCATGCTCGTCGAGGTAGTGATGGAGACGGGCCCATAGGTCCACATTCTCCCTCCTCGGGCACACAAGCCAGCGCCTCCCGCGCTGGAGTCCCTCCAGGAGCGGCACGTAGTCCGCGTGGAGGTGCAGCGGCGAAACTCCCACGGCCAGCACCTGCAGCACGGCGTAGAGCTCAGCGCGCGCTGAGGTCTGTCGTGGCCCAGGCAGTGGACCAAACGCCGCGCCGCGGCAGCGTCCGCCACCCACGACCACGAACTCCCATCCAGCACGATCCGCAGCATCCCAGCGCAGGAGCTTATTGCACGACTCGTCTGTGAAGACCGAGCCAGTGGCCACGAAATGACCCTCAGCACGCGCACCACGATCGAAAAAAAACAGATGCCACTATCAGTACGAGACAGAAGCGGCGGCAGGAAGGAGTTGGGATACAGCCCCCGAGAGAAGAGGAGATCTCCTGGCACCGCTGCCTCGGCATCACGAAGAGCATCTTCACCCGCAGCCTGCTCGCGACACCCACTGAAAACATGGCACCCCCAGTGTCGATGATGCAGTGTACTTGCCACGCCAGGGCAGTTCAAGCAATCATATCCAGAGGTGCATGCAAACTGATGGAGACGAGCCTGAGAAAACTGGCCGCCTATGACTGCCGAGCGCAGCGCAGCCCTCGCAGTCTGATCAAGAAACCAATGCTTCGCCTTAGGTCCTGGGCGCAGCAAACTCTGAAGGGAAGCAAGCCAAGCTCCCGCGGGGTCCTTATGCAAAGGACCCGTCACCTCAGGTATGACCTCTGGGCGCTGCGACCACATAAGCCAACCGTAGGCGTCGTGATCCTTGAGGGCCAGCCAGCGGACCACTGAGGGAGCAGTAGAGCGACAATCCAGCACCTCACCGCCCCGCGCGCGCACGTTGAAAGCAGACGAGCACTGCCAGCCAAGCGTAGCCAGTGATCTCGCCAGAGCGCCCGCAGGGCCAATGACAAGCTTCCAACTGACATCCACATCCAGTGACGCGATCCTCGGGTACTGCGGCCGCCAAGCCTTCTGGAGCAATCCCAGCTCCACCTGACCTGCCTGGACGAGCAACGACCTAGCGAAGATGGGGCCGACGACCCCGATGGTGGCAGGGTGACGGCCAGGCGCGGAGTCCAGTCTGGAGGCAACCCAGTGAGATCCACCAGCAGGAATACTGCGCCAACCGTGCTTGACCAGTGCTGTCATCATTCTGATCACATGCGGGCCAGCCCCGAGCACACCAAGGCCGTAGGTGATGGCGGATCTCACCGCAGCCTTAACAACTTTACGAAACTTGAAGCCGAGGGAGGCCAAGCGCCTGTAATGCATGGAGCGGCGTGCAACCTTGCCCACACGCCTCCGTAGAATAGGGCCCCGAGCGCGCTTCCCAGCGCCGACCTCGAGCCCCAACACCTCCAACCAGGTCTGATCCTGAAAACCAAAGCGCCTCAACCGTTTCGCCAGAATGGAAGCAGTGCGCGCATGTGAAGCAGCAAGCATGGCCGTGGTCCTCGCCACGGGGAGACCAAGATCATGCAATGTGCCACAAAGACGCAATGGAGCCGCGCGCATATTGAACCAGCCAGCGAACCCCCCCCCCCCCCCCCCCCCCCCCCCCCCCCCCCCCCAGAAACCTGCAACGTCTGATCATCTGCAAAAGCGTCCAAAGAGAGCTGCCTCAGGTACCTGCGCCTCTTGCGCCGTAGCCTCCACAAGGTCGTCCATGGACGCGAACGCGCAGCCAGGAAGGACGCCCCGCCCCACAGTGACCGCATCTGACACGGCCTGGATCCAGACAAGGCGCCGCGGGGCCCTATACATAGCCAACGCACACGCCAACAGCTGCCGCGGGGAGCCATGTCGGGCTGCAGCATGCACCAGGGGCCTCCAGCAGATGCGGCCGAAGCACTTCTCGATGTCGACCAGCGCCGCGACGACCGACTGATCAGTGGCCAGCGCGGCCTCCGCCCTGACCAGCGCCCTGGTGGCGACGTCCACCGTAGTCTTGCCCGAGGCCAGGGCAAAGAACGGTCTGTCGTGCTCCTGTAGCCAGGCCCGCAGCTGGCAGCTGCGCACCTGCGACCACGCACGGTAGGTCGCCTGCAGGAGCGCGATGGGCCGCCAGCCACCCTTCGGCTTCGCTATGAGCACGATGTGGACAGCCGCCAGCTGCGTTCGCCAGCGCCCCCAGCGCTCGGCGAGCCACATGATGTAGACAAGCACCGCGACGGCGCTGTCCGAGAGAAGGCTGATGGCTCGCGGCCCCAAGCGACCAGCTCCCTGGCCAGTGCGCCACCTGAACCTCTTGGCGGCAGCGCGGACCTCGGCGATCCTCGGCACGGGCAGGGACGCCTTGGGGAACCGCCGCAGGTCCTCCATGAGCTCAGCGGTGGAGTCGAAATCCTCCAGATGCCTCAGCATGTAGGAGTCCTGCCCAGCCGCAGCGCCTTCAACCATGTCGAGCGCGGCCTTCGCAGAGGCGGCTTGCGCACGCCAGATGCGAGCCCAACTGCCCATCTGGTCATCAGCAACATCTTGAGCGATGGTGGATGCACGGCCGCGCCGTACGAACTCAGAATGCGGGGCCCCAGCTGGCCCAGTGAAAGCGAACAGCGGCTTCATCCGCTTCTCCAGACATGCGCCGGCCCAAGCAGCAAGGTCACGGCGCCTGTCCGACATGGCCTTGACCTCGAGGGACTCGGCGAAGTTGCGCAGCCAATCGATGCAGAAGTTGAGCGCGTCCACGGTGACCGCCTGGACTGCGCCGAAGCCCGCGGGACAGGAGGCGAGCATGAAACCGTCGCAAGAGGAAGCCAGGGTGAAGTCGGCCTCGAGGGCCACGCGCACCGAAGGCAGTAGTCCCCGTAGCTGTTGCACCACCTGGCGGCAGTCGGCTGAATGAGAAGACCTTTCGGCGCCGAGAGAGAGAGAGAGAGAGAGAGAGAGAGAGAGAGAGAGAGAGAGAGAGAGAGAGAGAGAGAAAAAGAGAGAGAGAGAGAGAGAGAGAGAGAGAGAGAAACAAAACAAGTCTATCCAGGCGCCGAAGGAGAGGCCCTGGCTGCAGATCAGCACGTAGCGCGTCATCAGAAGCCCGAGCAAGGCGCCTAGCCCTGCTGGCATCAGGCGGCGCAGCAGGCCTGGCAGCAGCAGGGGCGCCGCCAGCCTAGCGCCAGCGGTAGGCCACCTTGCCAGCTCTGCCACGATAGCGATCCGCGTCTGCTGCGTCGATGCCGCACCGAACGATCAGCTCCTCCTCGGCCGCTTGCATGAAGGCAGCACGCAGGGGGCCCAGACGCACCTGGGCCTGCACTGCCGAAGCGGCACCCCCCCTCCCCCCCCCACCCAGGGCGACGTCGCACTCGACGCAGTCGACGCACTCGCGCAACCCCAAGCCTGCAAGCCCCACAGAGTCACCAGCAAGGGGCACCTTCGGAGAAAAAAAAAAAAGGCCGACCAGAACAAGGAAACGCACTGCCTTTGCCGGGGCGTCCAGCGTCGCGCGCATCGGGAAATAAGGTGCAGCGGGCCATGCACCCACAGGCCTCGGGGGCCCGAGCGAGCCTGCGATCGACAGGCTGGCGATCCAGTAATCGATGTTGAAGTAGCTCCCTTTGGCACTGCGGCACGCACCAGCGCCATCCGCACCAGATGGCCGAGCCTCGACCTTGGCAGGAATGAAGTCCAGGAAACCGAACTCCTCTAATCGTTAGGTTCGCGAATTGCGACTACAGGCGGTCCACGACCACTTCGGGCCAAAAAACCCAAACCAGAAAAAACACCAGGAAATCTTGAAACCAAAACCTGGGGAGGTCGACATCCTGAAAAAAAAAAAAACTCAAACACAGAACCTGCGAAAAAAACTCAAACCCACAAGAACATACGAACAAAACCTGAAGCTCAAACCTGGGAAAAACTCAAACCAAACAAGAACCACAGAAAATCTCTAACCCGAAACCTCGGAAACAAAAACGGTCGAAAAAAGATGTGGAATCAACTCTGGAAAAAAGAACTCTAAAACAAACTTTTAAAACATTGTATCAACTCTGAAAAATATGAACAAAACTCTAAACGACTGGAAACTCCTTTTTATAGAACAAACTAAGGAAAACTCTGGAAACATCTAAACGGCTGAAACTCAGTTTTATATATATATATATATAAACCTGGGAAAACCTTTAGAACAAATGAGTTATATATATACATATATATAAACTCAAGCCTACCGGGTTTGAATGTTTTCCGGGTTTCCGCTTCCAGTTGTATTATTATTATTATTATGATTTTGAGGTTTGAGTGTTTCCAGGTTTCGGCTTCAAGATGTCCTGTAGTTTCTTCTGTATGTGAGCTTTCGCCTGGTTTTGTGTTTGAGATTATATCAGGTTGTCTTGGATTTTGAGTTTCCCATTCAAGATTCTTTAACATTTTTTTGGAGTTTGAGTTCCCGTCCGAAGGTGTTTTGAAGATTTGGGCCGGATTTCCGCGGGACCGCCTGTAGTCAATTCACGAACCTAACCCAATCGAGCAGGCTCTGAGCTGAAATCCGCCGCCAAGAAGAAAGGCCTGTTCTAGCCACGGAGCGCCACCGCAACATCGAACACGCGAGAGGCGCTCAGGCCGGCCCACCTGTCAACCTCGAAGTAACAGGACAGTAGGATGAGGCCACCTCTGATGCCGAAATCCGCATGGCAAGCAACGCAGAAGCTCGGAATCAGGTCAAAACTGCCTAGCCCAGGCAAGGTGGTCACATTGATATACTTCCTGATGAAGAGACCCACGCCAGCGGATGGGCGACCGGACTCCAGTCGGCGACAGGGGGTCAGCACTGCGTGCCAGCCAAGCCGCGCCGCCCAACCTTCAGCGCGTCGTAGCCCGCCACCATCAATCCTCAACTCCTGGGCCACCACCGCGCGAACATCATCGGGACAGCATTCCAGAAATTCGCGGCGCGAAGACCAGGAGGAACCATTGTACGTCACGAAGCCCGCGTTCTTGCGAGCTCGACCCCGCCTGCCACGGGCACTAGCTCTCCACGCCTGCGTCCCCCCAGCGCGCGAAACGCGTCGGCCGCGGCTGCGGCGGCAGCAGCGGAGTCGGCAGGGGGCGCACCTGCGATGCTAGCGGGGGAAGCGCCAGCGCCGCCCGCAGCTGCCCCAGGGGCAGGCAACGTCCCGACCGCGGAACCAGCGACAGGAGGGGGGGCCCGGGCGGGCGCCGCCAGCGCGGCGGCCGAAGGGAATGCCGCACCCAAGGCCGGCACCTGGCTGCTGATGCTCTCTAGGACTGAGATGCCATGCCCAGCTTGCACATGGGCAGGGGCGGCTGAGAGCGTCGCCTGCAAGCCGACCAGGGTAGCCAGGGCCGCGAGGTCGAGACCACTGGGGCCAGCAACGGCGGCAGCGACCGCCCGCTGAGCTGCTGCAGCCTCAGCTTCCAGGGCGGGGACCTCGGAGATGGCGGCGACGCGCTGCAGGCGGAGGCGCTCTGCTTCCTCCTGGGCGGCGGCGAAGGCCTCGACGCGCTGGGCCCTGTGCTCCCGTGCGTCTGCCAGACGCCGCTGGACACTGCGCAGCAGTTGCTCAGCCGGCTGGGCACGGCGCTCCTCGGCCTCGACGTCGGCCAGGTCCCGCTTGGCGGCCGCGAGGAGGGGGTGCGCGGCGTCGTAGCCGAGCCGCTGCAGAGCCTCGATCCCCTGGCGCACACGGGCCACCCACGGCGGGGCTGGGGGCTCCAGCAGCAGCCTCAGCGGCAGGAGGACGACGATCAGCAGGAGCGCCCGAGCGGCGGCGGCGGCCAGCCGATGCCGAGCGCGCGCCGCAGGGGGGGGGGGGGGGGCTGCCTCCCTCGGCAAGCGACCGAGGCGGTCGCGCCCGCACTTCCAGCACGACTCGCGGGGCGCGAAGTTCGCGCGGAAGCCGCAGAGCCTGGTCGCAGCACATGGCCAGGTCGCCGCCTGTCCTCCCCCAGCAGGGGCGGCCTGGCGCGACGGCGGCGCCGCCATGGCGCATGCGACGCCCAGCGGTCGATCTCCGTGGTGACCAGCGAGGCGATCGCGCGCCGCAGCGACGCGGAGCGTGGCCCTCGCCTGCGCACGGAGGCGTCGTGCGCGGCAGTGCCACGCAGGGGGGCGGGGGCGCTCCGGCACGGCAGACAGCGAGCGCCCGCCGACGGCGGGCCGCTGGGGCGGGGGCGATGGCTCGCGGGCGCGGCGCCCGCCCGCAGGCAAAAAGGCTGCGGGTGGCGGGGGCCAGGGGAGCCAAGCCACCTAGGAGGAACTGGAGAAAGAGGAAGAGGAGGAGGAAGAGGAGAAGGACAAGGAACTGCCACACGCACGCTCGACTGAACTTCAGCCGCGGCCTCCCCAGGCTGGCCTGCATATTCCTGGCTGGTCGGGGGGATCTCGGTGAGGCGCACGCAGGGTCCACCAGACATCCTTTGTTCCCTCGCCCTTGTCCTCCTATTCCTCCTCCTCCTCCTCCTCCTCCTCCTCCTCCTCCTCGGCATAATCAACATCATCAGCATCATCAGCATCGGCATCAGCATCATCATCAGCAGTGCCATCACCAGCACAATCACCAGCATCATCAGTATCATCTTCATCAACATCATCATTATCAGCAGAATCAGCATCATCAGCAGCAGCCGCATTATCATCATCATCAGCAACAGCATCAGCATCATCATCACCATCATCATCATCATTGTAGTATCACCAGCATTATGATCATCATCAGTATCATCCACATCACCATCATCACCATCAGCAGAATCATCAGCAGCAGCCGCATTATCATCAGCACCATCAGCAGCAGCATCAGCATCATCATCACCATTGTAGTATCATTCGCATTATGATCATCATCATCATCAGCATCACCTTCATCATCACCATCAGCACCATCATCATCAGCTGCATCATCATCCTCATCCTCATCCTCATCATCGTCATCGTCATCGTCATCATTCTCCTCAACATCAGCATCCCCATCATCAACATCGTCATCACCATCGTCTTCACCTGGGGAATTCGCCGGCCCAACGGGCCAGAGGCGTGCTAAGATCTCCGGTAACTGGTTAACAGCATTTCTAGATCGCGCGCGCGGAACGGCCCATGGGGGCCCCCGGGCGAAAAGTACCCTGGGCAAGTCCCGGGAGGAGACCCCGGAGAGGCCCCCAAGAGGCCCTAAAGAGGGCGCCAGGGCCAGCGGAATGAGCGAAGCGATTAAATAATGATAATAATAATAAGCATCGTGAGCATCATCGTCATCATCATCATCATCATCACCATCATCATCACCATCAGCATCATCATCAACTTCATCATCACCATAAGCATCATCAGTATACGTATCATCATTATCAACATCAGCATCATCATAATCAGCAGCATCAATATCATAATCATCAGCATCCTCTTCCTCTTCTTCTTCCTCGTCCTCCTCCTCCTCCTCGCCATCATCATCATCAGCATCAGCATCAGCAGCAGCATCGTCATCATCATCATCATCATCATCATTATCAATATCGTCACCATCCTCATCATCATCAGCATCGTCGTCATTGCCATCATCATCGTCAGCATCACCACCATCATCATCACCACCACCACCATCATCATCAGCAGCACCATCATCATCAACATCATCAGCATCATCATCGTCATCATGATCAGTATCATCAACAGCAGCAGCCTCAGCAGCAGCAGCAGCATCAGCATCAGCAGCAGCATATTAATGACTCCAGGAGGGGCGTCTGGCGGGGGCGTCGGAGGCAGCTGTCAGTTTCCCAGCAAGAGGGCGTTGGACACTGCCAGCTCGGTCTTGAAATGCAGAATGCGTGTCGCGAAACGCCCTGCGCACGCAGGTCAGGCCGCGAAATTATTCGAACTGAAATGCAATCCCCAATAGGTTAAAGGGCAGGGTTGAGGGAGCCAGAAAGGACTACAGAGCGGAAACACACCCTCACGACGCTCAACCCTCTAGGGAATCAACCACCAGCAAGCAATTATACGATTCCAGGAGGGGCGTCTGGCGGGGGCGTCGGAGACAGCTGTCGGCTTCCAAGCAAGAGGGTGTTGGACACTGCCAGCTCGGTCTCGAAATGCAACATGCGCGTCGCGAGACGCCCTGCGCGCGCAGGTCAGCCGCAATATTACTCGAACTGAAATGCAATCCCATAGGAAAACCATAAGAGGGATGTGGACGGGCGGCGGTGGGGACAGGGTGGCAGACAGAACGACGAGAAAGAAACATGATCGACCCACGAACCCGGAAAGGAATATAGAAATGTAAGTCATGGCAACGTTTCAAAGACACCTGATTGGGTGACGGGCCAATGCAATGCTGAATGTATCGATCTTGATGTGCTGTGCCGATGGCTGTGCTGTGCTACGCCGTGCTGAACTGCGATGTGCCATGCCGCGATTGTGCTCGATTTAACGTTGTGGATCGAGTCCTCCCTGGCATCCGAGTCCTGACCGAACTGATCTGGATCTTAAGCTGCCTCAGCAGATGGTAGCTGCCCCAGAACTAATCGACAGAGGGGACATGCCAGGAGGACGCGCCGCAGAACGTCCCAAGGGACGCGCCAGGCGCCGTGCCAGGGGACGTGCCATGGGCACGCACCGCGGGACGTGCCAAAGGGACGCGCTACGGAACGTGCCGCCAATGGACGTGCCGCGGGACGTGCCAAGGGACGCGCATCGCGACGTGCCAGGGGGACTCGCCACGGAACGCGCCAAGGAACGTGCCAAAGTGCAATGTTGAGTGTATCGATCATGATGTACCGTGCCGACGGCTGTGCTGTGCTGGGCCGTGCTGAACTGCGATGTGCCATGCCGCGATTGTGCTCTATATAGCGTTGTAGATCGAGTCCTCCCTGGCATCCGAGTCCTGACCTAACTGATATGGATCTTAAGCTCGAGATGCCTGAGCAGATGGTAGCTGACCCAGAACTAATCGACAGGGGGACATGCCAGGAGGACGCGCAGCGTCCCAAAGAACGCGCCAGGCGCCGTGCCAGGGGACGTGCCATGGGCACGCACCGCGGGACGTGCCAAAGGGACGCGCTACGGAACGTGCCGCCAATGGACGCGCCGCGGGACGTGCCAAAGGACGCGCATCGCGACGTGCCAGGGGGACTCGCCACGGAACGCGCCATGGAACGTGCCAAGGTGCAATGTTGAGTGTATCGGTCTTGATGTACCGTGCCGACGGCTGTGCTGTGCTGGGCCGTGCTGAACTGCGATGTGCCATGCCGCGATTGTGCTCTACATAGCGTTGTAGATCGAGTTCTCTTTGCATCCGAGTCCTGACCTAGCTGATCTGGATCTTAAGCTCGAGATGCCTGAGCAGATGGTAGCTGACCCAGAACTAATCGACAGGGGGACATGCCAGGAGGACGCGCAGCGTCCCAAGGGACGCGCCAGGCGACGTGCCATGGGCACGCACCGCGGGACGTGCCAAAGGGACGCGCTACGGAACGTGCCAATGGACGTGCACCGCGCGACGTGCTAGGGGGACTCGCCACGGGACTCTCCGCGGAACGTGCCAAGCAACATGCCAGGCTGCAGTGCTAAGGGTATCGATATTGATGTTCCGTTCACAGGGCTGTGCTGTGCCTGGGCGACCTCGACACAAGAAAACACGCGTTTCGCTCAAGACGTTCTCAGCACATCCTCATGCTAGACATGCGCCTGGGCAACCTGGACACGTGCAAACAAGCGTCTCGATCGAGACTTCCTCGACACATCCTCATGCTCGACATCCGCCTGGGCGACCTGGACACGTGAAAACAATCCTCTGGTTCGAGACATCCTCAACAAATCCTCATGCTAGACATCTGTCTGGGCAACCTGGAGGCGTGAAACCAAGCGTCTCGCTCGAGACATCCTCAAGACCTGGGCACGTGAAAACAAGCATTTTACTTGAGAGATCCTCTGAATTCAGGTCCCCAGAAGAGGATGAACTAGAACGCAAAACAAGCGTGTCGCTCGCGACAGCCTCAACACATTCTATTTTTTAATACAAAAAAAAACGCTTCGCGAGGGACATCCTCAAATTTGTAATTCGCCAGCGCTGCGAGACCTCGTCATTTATCGCAGAATAATTTCGCCGGCCCTACAGCCGTCGAAACCGGGGGGAACCAACTAAAAGAGAACCCTGGGCTCGAGCCCTTTCCGGGAGAACCTCGATCGCGTCGAGGTCGTCGGTGGCTCTGCCACGGCGCCGCTGCCACTCGCGGAACACGTTCTCGAAGCACTGGTAGGCGGCCGAGCCCCTGGCGCCGACCGTCGCGGGCTCGCGGGCGCCGAGCCCCCCGCCCGCGGCTGCCCGCCCAAGACTCGGGGGCGGCGGCCGCGTGGCAGGAGAGGGGGCCTCGGCGGGCCTCCGCCGAGTGGCGCCGTGTCGACGGACGAGACCGCTGGTGGGGCGGCCCGCGCGCCCGCCCTCCCGTCGGGCCCCAGCGGCTCCGCAGGAAGTCGATGGCTCGGCGGCTGCTTGACGGGCCGTCAAGCTCTGCCCCACCGCAGGCACCTCACACAGCGTCGCCCGCGCCTCCTTAGCCTTCTCGAAGAGGCGGGACGGCTCGTCGGCGGGGTTGCACTCGCTTGGAATCCAACGGAGCGCCACCCATGCGCCCGCGGCAATCGAGAGGGGAGCCAGGCGGCGGACCAGTTGCAGGAGCCCGAAGGAGGCCGCGCGCCCCCTTGAGAAACAAAGGGGCACGCCGAAGTTGTCGACAAGGACAAGGCGCCTCTTGCGGTGCTGGCAGGGGTCCAGGAGTTCCAGACTCATTCCCCTGATGACGGCCCTACCCTCCTTGTTACCGATCGGCTCCTCAAGCCTGCACCTCCACGCCCTCCAGCACTTCCAGGAACGCCCCAGGATCGCGGCCTTCGGAATCTCAGGGTCGGCCGCTCGAGGCCGCCAGGCGAACTTCGAGGGGGCCCCGCCGAGCACGTCGAGGTCCCAAGGGCCCGCCTCGGACGTCACAGGGTCGACGAGGGGGTCGAGCTCGGCCGCCGGTGCACGTCGACGTGGCGCCCACTCCGACGGGGGCGCGCGCTCGTACCTCCAGCGCTCGTTCCACCCCCCGATCTCCTTCACGTCCTTACCGTCGAAGCCAGCCTCCATCACGCCCCACCCACTCCCCGAGGCGTCTGTCGCCAGCGCAGAAGTAGACCAGGGGCGTCCAAAGTTGCCCGAGAGCAGGGGGACCAGGCTGGAGCAGACCAGGAGCTCACGGCAGACAGAGCCCCACAGGGGCCTCGGGGTCCAGTAACAGTCCCGAGTGAAGGCGTAGGAGGCCCGCAGGACCGACAGCGCGGGTCGCTGGTTGAGGGCCTCGACGACGTAGTGGCCCAGGAGGCGCTCCAGGGTCTTCCCAGAGATCGACCCACCTCGAGCGGCATGCCGAAGAGCTCCTCGAAGGGTCCAGGCCCGTTTGGGCCTTGAACGCAACGTCCGTCGGACCCCGTCAAAGGCGGTGCCCGGGATATCCGAAGATGTTGAGGCCCAGGAGATCTCGCGAAGCACGAAGCCCTCCCCCTCGAACACCCCGATGAGCTCACGAAGTCGCTGGTCGACGCGCTCCCTGGACATCCCGAAGACAGCGAGGCTGTCGCAATACGGTGGGGCAACTGGGTCGTCGGTCAACGGGGGGTGGGGGGGGGCGAGCCAAGCATTCGACATTATCAAATCCTGGCCGAACCCTGCCTCGCGGAGCAACTCGGCATGCAGAGCCTGAACGATGTAGAAGACCAGGTCCACCCCATCGGCAGCACAAGCAAGCGCGGGAAGACCTCCCCGACATCAGGCAATGACAACCCCCGCACGTCCGAAGTCGCCCCCCACTTTTTTGCAAGGCTAGCGTCCACGGCTTCGAAGCTGAAGTATTCGCTCAGCGCAGACGGTACCCCGCACTGGTAGAAGCAATTATGTATATCGCCCGTGGCGACGAAGACAGGCGACGCCTCGTCTGGCGCCTCGAGCCCATGCATGTTCTCGGCCGAACTCATCTCAGGCTTAGGGGGGTGACGGAACATCTGGTTGACCCTTCGGCAGTCCAGGACGAGCCGTTGAGGGCCCTGTTTCGCTTTCACGAAGAAAGGTGTAATCTTGCCCTTCGAGGCCCCGCTGAACCCCAATATCCCACAGTCATATTGGCTCCTGAGGAACTTGAGACGAACATCTTCATCAGCTCTGATTCGAACATCCGTGTGGGACCCGATGGGGAAGACGAAGACGATGCTCGGCCACGTCGGCATCGGCCAAGATGTTGTCAAGGTCGAGGCTACGGCCGAGCTCGGGGGAGACAAAATCAGCCAAGACGACGGGCGACACCTGCCCCTCTGGCAGGGGCACCTTCGTCGGGTCATAGGGCTCGACCGCGCATGCAAGCATCTCGTAATCTGCATTCACTCCAGCCAACTCACGGAAAGAGGCGTGGTCACTTTGTACATGGTCGGGCATGCCCGAAGCGATGGTGGAGAACAGGTGCTGGTGAATGGCACTATGCACAGGATTGCAGCCGCCCACAGCCTCAGCCCCGTCACGCAGCGTCGGCCCCAACAGCTCCTGCGGGTGGCACCCAAAGAGCAAGTTCACGCCGTCGACCGCCTCCTGCGCCGCCGACTGGACGGCGTTCCAGCGCTTGAGGTGCAACCGGGCCTTCCTCCCCGTACCGGTACCAGGACGTTGAGCACGAGGAACATCAGGAAGGGGAAAGAGACCGCGGCCACACCGATCCCCTGCTGCTTCTTGCCGTCGGCGAGGCCAGGCCCCAGGACGACGCACTTCAAAACTACGGTCGGAGGAGACCCCATCAGACCTCACGCCAGCCATCATGTCAGAGACGGGGGCGGCTACTGGCACCGCCGCCTCTGCTCCCTTCTTCATATCGTGGAGGAGGCCGAGGGGTCCGCCTTGGCCGTCACGACCGTGACGCCTGCTCCCCTGGCCTCCGATGCCTTCCGCTTCTCCTTCAGAGTCACTGCCTCTTCGCTGAGCTCGGTCGCGGCGTGAGCCCAGAGCGGGGACGCCGTCTGGGCGCCTCCCGACCGCTCGTTGATCCCCAGTAGTAGCCCGACCCCTCGTAGTCCTGCGTCTCGAGGCTCTCCTCCGCGGCCTCCCCATGCTCGGGGATCCGCCTCAGGAGGAGCTCGCCATCGACGAGGTTCTTCTCGTTGAGCCCGTCCACCACCGCCACGAGCAGCATCGCCCCTTGGAGGACCGCGTCCTCCTCCCTTGGGCACGCCGTCATCGAGGGCGCGGCGTCGGCCAGGGGCCGCTCCGTCGGGGACCGCGCCAGGATCCTCGGGTCATCACAGAGAGAGTTGCTTTGCGCCAGCCCCCAGCGAGTGAGGTCGGACCCCACACCCAGCTGCTCGAGCACGGCGACGCCCCCGTCGATCACCACGAGGTCGCGGAACCCCAGCCCCTCAGCCCCCGCAGGCAGCGCGGACTCCTCGCGGATGTCGTGGTTCCCAAGCAGCTCCGCGGCGACCCACGCCCCATCTGTCGGGGCGAGACGGGGAGCTCCAGGCGTAGGGCCCAGTGCGGGCAAGGGCGTCCACACCACGGCGATGACTCCTGGTGCTCGGGCCGCCTCGCCCTCCAGCGGGGAGCCGCGCTGAGCCTGCTCCAGGTTGCTCACCTGGTCCGCCTCTGCTGACAGCTCGTTGACCCTGGCGGGCAGGAGCGTCGCGAAGGTGTAGAGCACACAGCCGAGAGCGGGGACCCCTCGCGGCCACACGTTGACCGAACACAAGAAACGGATCCCCTCCCGGCCGCCGTTGTTGAGGCTCGGGTCTCTCTCGCAGACGTCGAAGTCGGGCGACACGACCGCAAGCTCACCGTACTCGACGAGGGAGCCGACGAGCCTCCCGTCCAGCTCGCCAGCGCCGTAGTGCACCCCCACGGCCGACCCACGACCTGGCACGGCAGAGTCAGTGAACGAGACCCCGTCGCCCCAGTGGAAGTCGACCCTGGCCGCCTCCAGCTCCGCGCTCTGCTCCTGGGCCAGCGAGGGGGCGGGTGGCGCCGCGGCCGCAGGATCACCCCGCGCTGGCGGGGCGGGCACCCGCTCCCCCACAGATGACGTCGGGAGCAGGCCTCGCTGCACACGAGCGGCCGCCCCCAACTCCCTGATCCAGGCCGAGCCGACGTGGAAGACCAGGGACACCACACCCTGGGTCCCCCGCGCGCATCCACTGCCCTGGAGGCCGCGAGGGTCGGTGGCTCAGCCAAAATGACTTGAGCCAGAAAGGACGACAGAGCGGAAACACACCCGCACGACGCTCAGCCCTCTAGGGAATCAACCACCAGCAAGCAGTTATATCATCTTCAGCAGCATCATCATCAGCAGCTCATCATCATCATCATCATCATCATCATCATCATCATCATCATCATCATCATCATCATCATCATCATCATCATCATCATCATCATCATCATCATCATCAGCATCATCATCATCATCATCATCATCGTCATCATCATCATCATCGTCATCATCGACATTATCATCACAACCATCATCATCAGCAAACACAGCAGCATCATCCTTCTCTGCCTTCCCAACTTCATCACCCCCTTCGAACTCGAATCCCCCTCCACACCATCATATTTGTCCTACTCTTCGCCATCATCCTCGTCATCCATTTCTTCCTCCGCCTCTATCATCCGTGCGTGTTCGCACGCACAGGGAGCAGAAGTGTGGCGCAGATGACGTCGTGCTCCAACTTTGCCTCGCACATCTCGTTGAACAACGACAACGCTTGCTGCCAATGCCCGCCTTTACCGAAAGCACAGATCACAGCGTGGTAGCTGAACATGTCGGGATTCAATTTCGCCTCACACATGTTCCTGAACAGCGACAGAGCATGCTGCCACAGCCCACCGTTCTCGCAAGCGTTGATAACAGCGCTATAACTAGTGGTTTCGGGCTCCAGCTTCGCCTCCCCCATTTCGCACAGCAGCGACAAGGCATCCTCCCACTGCTCGCCTTTCCCGCACGCACTGATCACAGCGTCGTAGCTGAGCACGTCGCATTCCAGACTCACCTCCAGCATATCCCTGAACGACGACGTAGCCTGCAACCACTGCCCGCCTCTCCCGAGGGCGCTGACCACACCGTTGTAACAGAAAATGTCGGGTTCCAAACTCAGCTCGCACATCTCGCAAAACTCGCCAGCCCATCGGGCCAGCGGCGTGTAGACGGGCCGATACAAGGGACGGAAAACGTCTGCCCCCTCAGAACGCTCGAGATCGCTGGCTTGTTCCTTGTGTGGGTGCGTGTGTGTGTATGCGTGTGTGAAAAGAGAAAGCGAGAGAGAGAGAGAGAGAGGGAGTGTTGTGTGGGTTGTGTGTTGTGTTGTGTTGTGCTGTGTCGTGTTGGTGTTGGTGTTGGTGTTGATGTTGGTGTTGGTGTTAGCGTTGGTGTTGGTGTTGGTGCTGGTGTTGGTGATGGTGTTAGTGATGGTGTTGGTTTTGTGGTGTGGTGTATTGTGTTGTGTTGTGCTGTGCTGTGTTGTGTTGTGTAGTGTTGGGTTGTGCTGTGTTGTGTTGTGATGCCTTGTCTTGAGTTGTGTTGTGTTGGGTTGTGGTGTGTGTTGTGTTATGTTGCGTTGTGTTGTGCTATGTTGTGTTGTGTTATGCTGTGTCGTGTCGTGTCGTGTCGTGGTGTGTTGTCTTGTGTTGTGTTGTGTTGTATTGGGTATATGCGTGTGTATTTTGTGAGTGTGTGGGTGTGTGTGGGTGTGTGGGTGTGGGTGTGTGTGGGTGTGTGAGCCTGTGGGTGTGTGCGTGCGAGCGTGCGTGCGTGCGTGCGTGCGTGCGTGCGTGCGTGCGTGCGTGTGTGCGTGCGTGCGTGCGTGCGTGCGTGCGTGCGTGCGTGTGCGTGCGTGCGTGCGTGCGTGCGTGCGTGCGTGCGTGCGTGCGTGCGTGTGTGTGTGTGTGTGTGTGTGTGTGTGTGTGTGTGTGTGTGTGTGTGTGCGTGTGTGTGTGAGTGCGTGCGTGCGTGCGTGCGTGCGTGCGTGCGTGCGTGCGCGCGTGCGCGCGCGAGTACGGGCGCGCGCGCGCGCGTACCGGGGGGCCCACATGAAACGGTACGCATGCCTCCCTGGCTCAGCTGGTAAGCCACCTGCACCGCCAGCGCCGTTGCCCTTCCTCACGGGGCGCCAGCGGACCCGACGAATGAGATGTGCACCGACGGACCCGCAACCACCAGGCCAACAGGCGGTCCAAACATGATGTTCTGCCCAGCTACCTGCGCGGTCCAGACATGATGTTCAGATCGGCTACCTGAGCTCGGGGGGCGCCAACAGCTTCCAGGACCCCCAGGTGGCCAGGCCCAAGCCGACAGGCGCGCGAAGGAGCCAGACGCTCGCATCAGTCGGCGGCCGCGCTTCCACCCACTGCGCCCCCGCCCACCCTCAGGACACAGGCGCGGCGACGACCCGCGGGCCCAGCGGCTCCACCGTGCCAGGTGGGGGCCCCGCCGAGAGACTCGGACAGCCCCCGCCTCCTGCGCCCCCGCGGCGCGAGGTTCGCGAGCAGTCCGACGGCGGACCAGCACCGTCGGAGCGCGGGCCCAGTTCGGCACCCCTTGACATCAGCGGGAGCGGGCGCCCGAGGCCGACAATAGCCTCGAGCAAACCCCCAGGAACGGCCCCTCATCAGCGCGACAGCAAGTCCCCCAACCCGCACCCAGCGCCACGTTCCCGCTCCAGCCCGGCCGGCGGCGACTGGAACGGCGACCAAGAGCAGCGACCCCCGGGCAGCCCCACCAACCAGGACAACGACGGGGCACCGCCCAGCCCACGCGGGCCCCCGCAGCGGCCCGCGGGTGGACCCCAGGACCCAGCCCTGCGCACGGGCCGGAACTACAAGCCGAGCTGTCCGACGGACGCGCTCCCGGGGGCGACGAAGATGAACCTGTGCGCAAGGCCCCCTGTGCTGCCGAACGCCGCAGACCCGGGCCCCCAGGAGTGGCCGCCCTGGCGCCAGGCTGGCCTCCCCCCCCCGCGCACCAACTCTGCCGCGCGACTACACCACCCACTGGAACTCCCACGACCGACTGTACCTCAAACCGCGCCAGTCCATTTCCTGACACCCCCGCTGGAACTACACCGCTCAGCGGCAGGAAACCTGTCAGGAGGCGGTCAATCCTCTCAAGAAAGAATGCGGTCCCATGTTGACCATTGGCTGGAACGCCATATGCGACCACCACATGGGGCACGCAGCGCCCACCAGAGACCCAGGCCGCCATTCCTCGGACTCCTGCCAAGAGTTCGTGTCTCAGCTTATCCAGACCAACGTCGACGTCCGCGCCCTCTGCCGCAGCAAGCACAGCCACGTCGTCTGGGACGCCCCATGGGAGCAGGAGACAGGCAAAGGGAAAGGTCCCCCCCGCACGACAAAGGCAAGCGGCCTGCTGACTCCCCCCGGCCCAGCAACGACCCCGCGCGGCAGCGCTGGTCGGGGTCCTACAGTCGCCACTGGTAGCAGCTCGCCGGGTGCCCTACTGGCAGCCGTCATTGGCCGCTCTGCGAAGCAGGTTCTAAGCGGCCCCGCGCGCGCCCCCTCGCCGCCCCCCCGCCCCTGCGGCAGCCGCCCCGCCAGGGGCTCCGCCGTTCTCTTTTGAGCCCGCGCACCTGCTCGGCGCTACCCCCCACCCGGCTGGGCCGTCTGGGCCCATTCGGTCTTTTGCCCTGCCCTTCCAAACCGCGCAGGTGACCGCCGCATGCCTCCGCCTCCGCATCGGCCCCCAGCGTGGTTTTGCCGAAGGCCACCCCTCGCGGGGACGTCAAAATGCCACCGTCGCCGGGGATGCGCACTGGAAGGCGCGCGCTGCTGCGGTCGCCACCGGCCCGGCGGGGCGCGACGCGTGCCCCCGCGGCTGGGGCGCCCAATCCTTCGCCGGCCCAGGACTTCCCCGCCCGCGCAAGCGATTCCGTAGCCCCCGAAGAGCCCTGGGCGCCCACCCGCAGTGGCTCGCCACTGCCGCGCCCCAGGTGCTCCCCGCACATAGGAGCGCCATGGAACTTTCCACGAGCCACCCGATGGCACGTTGGCATGCTGCATCTGCGACCCAGTTGCGTCGAGCGGCACTTCTGGGCGCGATGGGCGCACAGACAGATCTGCACCATCTTCCCAGCCCGCGGCACGGGCAAGTCGGACACCGCCGCGTAGGACCGCGGGCTTCATTAGCCCGCGGTTCGAGCACCCCCCCGGCTGTAGCGGGCGGGCCCCGCTAGCCAGCTGCACGCCGACCCTCGCCGCTTGGCGCGGTCGCTCCTCTGCCTCGCTCTCACTCGCCGAGTCTGGGGCCAAGGGCTGGCCCCCCGCAGCATCGTCAACGCAGCGGGGCTCCAGGTGGGGACGCCACATCCACGTGAGTGGGGACCGCGCTAGCCCAGAGAGCAGCCACCATACCAAAGCGCCCACCATGCGCAGCCCCACGGCCACGGCTCGGCGCGGCGTCGGCGCTCCATGCCCCCCTAGGTCCACGATCTGCGCACGGTCGATGGCTGCGCACTGGCCAACGTGCATCGCGTACGTACCTGGCCGACAGCCAAAGTAGCCCTCCAAGTGCAACCCGTACAACCCAGCTCAATATGCACCGTCAATCCACGTCGATCAAGGCGCGGCTTCGACAGCGCCCCCCCTGGGCCCACAGCTGCGCTGAAGACGCAGGACACGCATGCTACCTGCCCGCGTTTGCGCAGCAGCAGATGATTCGGAGCGTGGATGGAGCCCCAGCCGCGCAACCCCCCTGTTGTAGTAGGCGGTCTCGGTGCCCCCACCCGCCCCTGGCCCACGGAACCGCGCCCGCCGAAGCGGGGGCGGCGGAGGCGGGGGAGCTGCCTCTGGCCCCGCGGGCCGTCGGCGACAACGCGCCGCACGCTGTCCCGTCGCCCGAGAGACCCCAACATAGCTCAGGGCCAGTGGCGCCAGAATCGCGCTGATTCAGTAGGCGGCAGCACCCAGCAGGAACGCGAACACAGCCCGTGCGCAGGACGGCTGCGCCCCACCAATAGCCCAAATGGTTCATGCCCAAGCTGTCCACCGCAGCCCCGATCCAACCCCCACGTTGCCGGAACGTGCCCACGCGCCCCAGCGCGCTTAGCCGGGCCCCCGGCCCGCTGAGCTCGAAGGCCCAGGCCGCGAATCCCCGAGGCCTCGCTGGCGCGGGCTCACCAGGCCCAGAGGGGGGCTGCCCGCCAGGCGCCAGCGCCCCGACCTCCTCGTCGCACCGCCAAGTCGGCACGGTCGGCAACCAGGCGCGCCAACCTGCGCCGCCCGCGCCCAGGGGCTCGGCTTACTCCAGCGGGGCCCCCCTCCCCTTCCACAGCACGCCCCGCACCCGAGGTCGCGGCCGCAGTGGCGGCAGCGGTCGCCGTCGGGATACCCGGGCGAAGCACCTTTCTGGCAGCGGGCGTCGGTGGGGGCGGCCGCCCCTTTCTAAGCCCCGCGGCTTCCTCCCCGGCCCCCGGCGCCCCTCGCCCATCGGGCTGGGAACCACGCCGGGGGGGATAAGGCCCAGGTGCCCGCCTCGCTGGCTCGGGCGCCGAAGGCGCGGGATCCGCGCCATTCAGCCCTCGGCCGAACGGCCGCCATCCGTTGGCCTGGCTCGTCTGCACCCCGCCGACGAGGACCACCGCGGCGTGCACAACGAGCCCCCAAGGCCCCGTCGCCGCGCGGTGTCTCCCCTTAGCGCGGGCGTGGTTTCGGCCGGACACGGCCCACTGTCACAACCCCTGGTCTCGAGCCTCAGTGGCTACAGAGACCAGAACGGGAAACCCAACATCCCCACTCCCGCCGCGCATAACCTGCAGTTTCAACAACCCGACTACACAACAGATTCCTGAGCGCGCGCGTCGCCCCCTTTGGGGGCGACGCATATATAGTGCTAGAAATATGTTTGGGCGACGCCGATCCTTCCCCACTTTTTCGCCTTCTGGCTCCCAGGGTGGCCGTGGGTGCCTCACTTAGCCCGCCGTCAGTTGAGACGTGCTGGATCATCGCGCAAGCCGCAAGCGGCTTCTTGGCCCCCGTGCGTGGTGGGGGGGTGTTTCTCGGAGTTATCTTGAGGCCTTCTCGGGGCGCTCTATAGCTCTCTCGGAGCCTTGTTGAGGTCTCTTGGGGCCTGGGGCCGTCTCGGGGTCCCTGAGAGCCTCGTGGTCTCTTTTCAAGGGACTTGGGGCCGTCTGGAGAGTTTCTGGACATCTGAGGGCTGCCCTGGGCAGGGTGAGAGGCGCCTTGGGGCCGTTTCGGGGCCCTTTGGGTCGATTTGCATCTCGGGGCCACCTTGCTATCAGCGGAGCCAATGAGGCAGTCTTCAAGGCATGAGCCTCCCAGAGCCCGAGGCCATATCAGTGACACCGCGGCGCCCAGTTGAACTATTTTGGATCCCCTCTGGGGCTCATGAAGACGGAAGTAGCTCTCAACTTTGCCAAACATCGCAAAGTTAGATCTGGGGCGCAGCCAACGATCCCTCCCTGATTGACATATTTGGTCTTCTATCAGGTCGGCATCGAAAAACGATTGCCGTCATCCTCCACAGTCTGGTGATACAGTAGTGTGATTGCTGTGCGGCTTATTGCCACTGGTCATACAACTGGGGCAATCCTCAAATGCAATCGTATGTTCTAAAGAACTCTCATGCTGGCCCGAGGACGGCCCAAGGAGGCCCCAATATTTCCTAGATGGTTAGAGGGGGGGCCCAAGCCAGCCCAATGGACGTCAAACTAGCTAAGATTTGGTCGCAAAAATCTCCATCGGGGGCTTTCAGGAAAGCGGAACGCAGGGGAAGAACGAGATGTTATTCAATGAGCTTGGCTTTCTCGCCTCTGGTGGCCAGGGCAAGGCTCTAACTAACCCCCATGCTTTCCTCGACGCGGGCATCACTCGACAGCGAAGGAACAACTGCAAGCTACACGGACTTTCCTGCCCTCACAACCAGCAAAGCAAATGACAATCATGATACAAGGTGGGCCAATGGATTGCGTGAAGCATTTGAATAAACACAGAGAACGCTGCCACTGCCCACTTGTCTCGCAGCCCCTGATCCCAGCGCTGTAGCTGACTAGGGACGACAAATAGACAACCAGCCACGAAAACTCATTCGCATACAATATGGTGTCTGTCCAGCTTGTGTGATGCCTAGCCTGCTGGCCTGCTCGGTTGCTTCAGTGCTGGTTCGTCCGCACTCTGCCGTCTACTTGCGTTTCTGGTGTTTGGTGTAACTTACTGTTGGTTGGTGTCGTCGTTTCGTGCCACTGCTGCAGCCGCGCGCAACTGCTTCTCGTGGCATGGTGCTGCCGCGAGTTCCTGCGTGTTTGCTGCTGCGTGCTCCTGCTTGCTGCTGCGTGCTGCTGATCATACATGCCCCTGCCACTGGCTGCTGCTGCGTCTGGCTGCAGGGTGCTGCTGATAACTAGTAGCTGGTATTGGCTACGAGTGCTGCTGCCTGCTACGTGCGTTTGCTTGCTGCTGATGCGGGCGGCGGCTGATGTAGCTGCTGATTGATTCCTGCTGCGTGCCTGCTGCTACTGCTGCTGCTGCTGCCGCTGCTGCTGCTGCTGCCGCTGCCGCTGCTGCTGCTGCTGCCGCTGCTGCTGCTGCTACTACTGCTGCTTGCTAAAGGATGCTGTTCCCTGCTATGCCTGCTTGCCAGCGTGCCGCTGGTGATTGCTGCAGGGCCTGCTGTTGCCGACCAGTCTACCCGGACCCCATCCAGGAGGCCAAATTAGAGAGGCTAGAAACATCGAGAAACCTGCAGGGTACCGATCGAACGGGTCCCACGGGCTCGCACGAACGACGGAAAAGGTCGTCGATTCTCGGGAGCCCTCCTGACCCCCGCGCCTGCGGCTCCTGCACGGCGCCTCCTCCTCCTCCTCCTCCTCCTCCTCCCTTTCCTTCTGCCTAAAGGCGTTCCCTCCCTCCCAACCTACAAGCACGCCTGAAGGCCCTCCCTGCCTGTAGGCACTCCCTCCCTACTCGCCTACAGGCGCGCCCAAAGGTACTCCTGGCCTACAGGCGCTCCCTCCCTCCTTGCCTACAGGCACGCCTGAAGGCATTCCCTGCCTATAGGGACTCCCTCCTCCTCGCCGAAAGGAGCGCCTGAAGGCACTCCCGGCCTACAGGCGCTCCCTCTCTCCAGCCTCAGTTCACGGGGCCCTACTACGGAGAAGCTGTACCCTCCTCGTTTTTTTTCGTCTCGCCAGGTTGTCGCACCGCCGCGAGGTCCGACGTGGCCGCCCGGGCCTGGGCCGCTGTGGGTCTCGGGAGCCCTGCTGATGGATCAGGCCCGCCGCCCTTGCCTCGGCCGAAAGCCGACCCCTTGGTCTGGGCGGGGCGCGGAGGGGACAGCCAGGCCGAGAAGCAACCGTAACGGCTCGCGGTGTGGGCCGCGGGGGCTTGCTCCAGTGAGCGATGGTGCTCGCAGCGACGAGCCAGCGCAGCCGCTCCTGACCACGCCCATCAGCCCAGGGACATCCCAGAAGCTCGCCAACGTGGCTTGGCTGGAAAACCAGCGCGGGCTGGCGCCGCGACCAGGACCCTCGGGGGAGGCGGCAACAGGGCAGGAGGGTGGACCGCTCGCTGGCCCACCGCTAGGGCCGCCACCGCAGGCGTGGATTGGCGCAACTGCGCCGCCCTCACCGCCCCCCCCCCTCGGGGCCGACGCCGCTGGCAGCGGGGCAACACGCCCTCAGGCAGCCGTTCGCCTACCACCAAACAGCACTGCCGTTCCACCAGCCAACCCGGAGCACCTTCTCGGCGAAGGAGGTCTTTGGCCGCGACAGGCTCTCGCTCATCGCGGAGGCCCTCGTGTTGCACACGCCTCAGGTAGGCGTCCGGAGAGCTAACCGTGTGGCGGTTCCATCGTGCAAAGGCTGCGTGGCCCGCGTCCGCCCCCCCCTGAACCTTCCTCTCCGGCGCCCCCCCCTCTTCCTGCACCCCCCCCCTTCCCCTGCAATCTCCTCTCCGGCCCCCCCCCTGGGTGGACAGGAGAGAGGGGGGGGAGGGACAGGAGAGGGGGGGGGGAAAGGAGAGAGGAGGGGGGGGGACAGGAGTGAGGGAGGGGGACGGGACAGGAGAGAGGGTGGGGGCACAGGAGAGAGGGGGGGGGGAGAGGGAGAGGTGGACAGGAGAGAGGGGGGGGGAGAGAGGGGAGGGCAAGCTAGGTGCGCTCGCGTCATATCTGACATCCTACCCCTCCCTCCCATCCCTCACCATGGCGTAGATCCCCTCTCTACTCGCACAGTCGGATGTCGAGCAGGGCAATGATCCCGAAAGGGTACGCGATGCATTGTAGAGCACGGCATGGCATGGCGTAGAAGAGCACCGCAAAGCGTAGTATGTCACAGCATGGCGTGGCGTGGCGTAGTGAAGAATTGCATCACAAAGCTTTGCAACACAAAGCATGGCATCGCACAGCGGCCCCGAACATAACATTGCACAGCATGGCGTTGAAGATCAAAGCGTAGCATGGCATAGTACGACGTGGCACTTAAGCACTGCATATCACAGCTTCAGCTGAAGGCATGGCATCGCGCAGCGGAACGCAACCTAGCATTGCATCGCATGCCGTGGCATGGCACGGGAAACGACGCCAGCGCTGCAGCGGGACACGATTCGGAACGAGCGGAAGCGCGGAAATGAGGCCAGCGCTGCAGCGGGAGCACGATTCGGAACGAGCGGAAGCACGGAAATGAGGCCAGCGCTGCAGCGGGAGCACGATTCGGAACGAGCGGGGCCCGAAAATGAGGCCGGCGCCTCAGCGAGAGCAGCATTTTGAAAAAAATGCAAGCGAAAACCCAACTCCGGGGAATCCTGTGTGTAAAAAACAATACGCGGGGGGGGGCGAACACTCCCAACCCGTCATCAGGGGAAGGAGGAGAGTAGTATTCATATTGAGTAATTGTGGAGGGGGAAAGAGAGAGGGGGGGGACAGGGAAAGGAGGGGGAACAGGAGAGCGCGGGGGGAGGGGGGGGACAGGAGAGAGCGGGGGGGAAAGGGGGAGGGAAGGGGGGGGGAGGGGGGGAAAGGAGAGAGAGGAGGGGGGGGGACAGGAGAGAGGGGGGGGGACAGGAGAGAGGAGGGGGAGAGGGGGGAGGGGCGGGATCATCACCATCTCCATCACCATCACCATCACCATCGTCACATCACCATCATCATCATCATCATCATCATCATCATCATCCTTTGGGCTCTTGTTTCTGCCAGCAACTGCAAGAGACTGAGCACGGGCGGAATCCAGCCGTCGAGACCGCCGAGCGAGGCACAGGCAAGCTCAAGTCCTGGGGTGAGAGCTCAACCCCAGAACATAACACCAAACATGCTCCCGAGTTTGCAGAGCAAGCTGGCATCGCCGAAGAAAAGAGACTCACTAACCACACGATCGCTGTATCACCTCTGCGGAAGCTCTGACCTCGGCATTGTGAAAGAGACGAGCGAGGGCGACGCAAAATTTTCGAGGGTACTCTGCCCCTCTCTTGGTCTTGAAACCTCCTGAGGGCAAAAAACCATGCAGCTGTTCGTGAGCCCGTCCCGTACGAGAGCAAATGCCACGCCTGGATCCTATGCAACGCGACTGACAGAACGGCCCCGGGTCAAGGTCCCCGAGGAGAAGGCCAGTATCTTTTTTCCAAGCCGCACCCCACTGGCACATAGAGGTGACGTGGAAGGAGACAGCCCGGCGCCGCATTAGGGCTTTGTAGCGTGGGAAGAGCCACAGTCGAGAAGTCTTAGGGTTGTCGATACTCCATGGCACACGTAGAGAAAGTGACACACCAGCGAGATTGGCAACAAACCTGTTAAGGATGTTGGATACATCGACAATCGCCTGCAAATGAGGAGGGAGGTTCGGGAGGCCAAAGAGGTGGAGATCGGATCGTACTGGCGGCGCCCCGACCCCATGATCGCGGCACCTGGTCAGCGCGCTGCAAGGTACCCCTGCATGCCAACCCCTGACTCGACCAGCACGGATCCAAGACAAGAGCGTCGAGCGATTGCATGGTCGGGCGAGGTCGTATTTCTCGCCTAAAGTAGTGTCCCACATCAAGACAGGCATGCCTAGCTGAGCGACCGCCTTCGAAAATCCTGCTGAGCCAGAGAACAACTCTAAAATCACTGGCGGGTCGGGCAGACCGGCACCAATGCTGAGGGCAGGCCGTGCGACGCACGGCTCAGCCAGCGAGCGCAGGCCTCCGCGCGCTCTCGCTGCAGCCCTCCTAATTGGTGCGGCTGCTCGGTCAGGCGGGCTCCTTCTCCGTACCAGCGGACTGAGCTCCAGCTCTTCCAGCACCCAAGCCGCCTGATCTGTTCCAGGTCGCACAGCCCCGCTGCGTAGTCGTGGCATGGGCTTGAGTGGCGGAGCTGGAGGCCGTGGCAGGCACCCAGCCTGCGGAGGCCGAGGGCGGTCACAGCCCCACACCCTGCGTTGGCCACGCTGCGCTGGTCGAATGCACGGAGCACGCCGTAGACCACCCTGGCGACGACCTCGCGCGGAATGGCCATTCGGCTGCGAGCTGGGGCCAGGTTGCGCCACACCTTGGCGGATTGCTCGGACAGCGGCAGCTCGAACTGGCCCGACCTGGCATAGCACGGATCGCGCCATGCCAGCGCCGCTATCATGAGGTTGGCGCGAGTCTGGTGATACCCCCGCTCGACGATCTGGCTGATGTAGTCGCAGACCGCTCGGTTCATCTGGGCAGGCTCCTTCATAGCCCCCAGATGCTGTCTCGTCCAGTTGCCGAAACCCATCAGCATCGAGAGGCAAGCCTGACGCTCCGCCGCCGTGCGCACGAATGCCGCGTTGAGCTCTGGCCTGCCCGCGGGCGACTGGACCAGCCGAGCCCGCTGCTGCGGCTTGGGACCACCGCTCGAGCCCTGGGGGCTCGCGGGCGAGGCCCGGAGCACCGGCAGCGTCGGCGTCTGCAAGCCAGCCCTGTGAGCCCCATGGGCCAGGGAGGCTCCCGCCGGCGGCAAGCACGCAGCCGCGGCTGTCCGCATGCGAGCGCCCCCCAGCACTAGCCCCGCGGACATGGCCGGAAGAGTGCTGGCGAGGGCGACGAGGAAGAGAGCCGACAACATATGGAAGAATACGTACAGGTCTTGGGCCAGTCAGCGGCTCAGAGCGAAGCGGGCCATGAGCTCCCCAGACGTCCTCCAGCGAGGCCACCCCGAGGCCCTCATCATACCCGCGCTCCTCCTCCTCAACCACCTTCTCGCCCACCTCCTCGTGCATGTGCTGGTGCTGACCCCGCTCTTGAGAACCGTGTAGTGCTGGTCCGTGCTGTTCTTGATCGGGATCCCTATGGGGCTCTCCTTCTTCCTCACCTAGGTCACGAAGTAGCCTGCCTCGATGGGGCCCCTGGGGAGGGTCGTACTCTTCGGGGTCCAGGCCGACCTTGTACTTCGGGGTCTTGCAGAAGCCCTCCTTTAGAATGACAGCTGTAGGGAGACCGGGTTCTCCTCGGCCTCTAGAGGGGCCATCCGCGACGTTATACTCAGACGGTATCCACCGAATACAAAAAGAGCTCTCAGACGCCAGAGACAGAGCCCCAATACGGCGCATGATCCCCAACATGGCGTGGCTGCGGGCCCGCGTCCGAGAGGCCGCCGAGACAGACGCGAGAGAATCTCCCAGGACAAGCATCCTCTTCCCATGGTTCCGAAAGGCCCGTAATGCATGACGAACATGGTACAGGACCGCCCGAGCTTCGAGAACAGGCATCCCCTCAATACGATCCCACTTACGACGTCCCGTGACACGCCACAACGACTTGTCCAGGTATTTCTTCGAGACCTCGGGAAAGGCGAGCAGGTCGCGCTCCACAGGCGGGCCGACGGGCTGGCTGTCCTCCGCTGGACAGCCAGGATCGAGCTGGGCCGCTACGATCCCCAGGTCACAGGCTGCGACCCCGTCGGCGGCACATTCAGCGGCAAGGGCACGGCGACGAGGAGGCAAGCGCTCAGCCCTGCCATAGCGCCACCGCTCGCTATGACGACCAACCTCCCGAACAGCGCCGACATCCCAATCAGCCTCGCAGGCGCCCAACCCCCAAGGGGAGGCGCCAACGCAGCCGACGGAACACGACCACTGGGCACGGAGATCACGCCACAGCAAAGGAGCGACGCCATCCCAGGCCATGAGCTCCTGCCTGACCTGAGACCAGAGCGGCACCTGCTGGTGGTAGCACTTCTGGACAAAGCGGAAGCTCGCCTCGAAGATGCTTAAGCCCTCACGCCGAACGAGAGCGACGAAGATGATGTGGCCCAGCACGCGCTCGAGGTCACGACCACTGGCACGACCACGGCGCAGAAGACCACGCACCGCTAGCCGCACCCTCCACAATCTCGAAGCAGACGCCGAGAGACGCCCAGCCGCAGTGATGGACCAACCCAGCACCGCATACTCGCCCTCGCTGTCACCGAGGTGCTCCTCCCTGGTCACCACCAAGCCCCGGCGCTTGAGCTCCATCATGACGCGAGTCACGGCGGACCGAACCGCCTCCGCGTCGTAGCCGATGCTCACGAAGTTGTCGACGTACTCTAGGTGACACGATGGGTCCAGCGAGGGAGCGGGCCTGCCATCTCGAAGTCGTGCGTCATCGCCACAGCCTGCTGCCTCCGCTACTCGCTCCACCACCGACTGACACCACCACATTGCCCAGGACCAACCCATGGGCACGACCCTGAGGCGCGGGTAGAGCTTGGTGGAGGCTCCGACAGCGACCCCGCCGACCTCCTTGATGCCCAGGACGCCCGCGCGCACAGGTCGCAGGCTGAAGCGCGGACGGAGCTCCTCGGGGAGCTCAAGGTGGTAGAAGGCGTCCTTCAAGTCGGCGCCCTCCACCGTCAGGAGCGAGTCGTCCGCCGCCATCTCGAGCATACCAAAGGCGTCGCCCGTCGCGAGCCGCGCGCCCAGGGGCTCGGTGAACACCTCGCTGGAGCGCCGGCAGTCCGCCACCATGCGAAGGCGGCCCCCCTTTTTCTTCACAAAGAAAATCTCGGCTCGCACGCCGTCCTCAAGGCTGAAGTCGACTAGGTGCCGCTCGTGCAGTAACTGAACAAAACGGGGCCAGCGCCGCTGATCACGTAGAAGAGGGTCAGAGTAAGGAACAGGTATAGAGCTCTGCCTCAGCCTGGCTTCGGCCTCGCTCGGATCCATGAAGCTCTGCAGAACGAACTGTTCGACCTTGGCTTGCCCGCCCTCCCCCCGCACGTCGGCCAGCGGCACAGGGGCGGAGCTGACGTCCGGCAAGGAGAGGAGCGCGGGGTCGTAACTCCCGAGGGGTGACTGCTCGACATTGTAGGCACCCCCGGCCACGCGAAGCTGCACCAGCGCTTCTGCGGGACAAAGAGTCGACGGCGGCGGACCAAAGTTGCGCACCGACTCGGAGATGTGGGCATGGCACTGGCTCTGAGCGAGTGACGGCCCAACGCATCGCGCAGAACGGTCACGACCACAACGGAGGGACGGGTCATGAAGCCAATTGAGAGCGTCCACGCACGCAAAGACATCGCTGCAGACACCAAGCCTTCGCCCAATCCTTTGCCTCGTACCTCGGGCGAGCTCCTTGATAGAAGCCTTATCCAGCGGCTCTTTGAACGAGGGATAGGGCAGCGGCAAGATGTCCCGGGGCCGACGCCTGCCGATGACGTGGACGTCCTGAGGGAAGAAGGGCCCACATGGGTCGCCGTCGTGGAGGGGTGTAGTACTCGTGCTGGCCCCCCCTCCGATGCCAGCGCGGCTCCGATGCTCAGTCATTTTTGCGCCTGGCCTCCCGCTCCTCGCGGGCCAGGCGCAAAGTCTTGTGTAGCTTCGCCTCCTTCTCAGAGTCACCGCGGACCTCCTTGATCAAGCCTGGAGATGCCATCACCGACGAAGTTGAACGTGACAACCCCGAGACAGCGGCCTGCCCTTCCAGACTCATCTTGCCACCGACGCCCTTGCTCTCGGCGTCTTCGGCCTTGTCCGAATGGGCCAGCTCGAGGGTCCGAAGCCTACAAAACTTCATCTCAATGGTGACGAGGTTAGCCCCGTCTGGGAGGTCCTGACTGGTTGCCACTTTGATCTGCTGACACAGCTCGTAGTGTACTTGAACTCCCCAATCCGTGGCGGCGAGCCTAGAGACCCGCGCCAAGTGCTCGTGATGGCCCTCTATGCAGAGGCCCTCCCGCTGCAGGTAGCTCACGCACCACGCCGCCGTCCTCGGGCCCGGCAGCGTCACGTCCGAGCCGAAATCCTCCTGGCGGGTCATCTCCTCAGTCTTGTGCCACGGGACGTTGCGTCGATCCTGCCCATCTCGAACACTGGGCAAGATCCTGGTGTCCGCATCAACAGCCGTACGCAAGAAGGTCTCGGGAGCGGACGGCGGCCCCAGCTTCACGAGTAAGCCCTGGCCGTCTGGCAGCACATGAAGGTCCCGACCCAGGACTCGAGCTGCAGGGCCATCGCGCCCAAGTACCACATCGCCAATCCGATATCCAGGCTCGCCAGCGGCCGCCCCCCGCCCCCCAGCGGGGTCAATACCAGGCGCACCCGCGGGCAGCACGGCAGCTCCGCATCGCGAACCCGGCGCAAGGTCCGCGGGCGCGCTGGGGGTAGCCACTCCTCCTTTCCCTGGCGCGACCAACACCCGCAGGTTGGTGGGCAGGCCGAGGTCGCCGATGGCCGCAGCCCTGGTGCAGCCCTCCGCTGCGGCGATCTGCTCCGCATCCAAGGTGCGCTGGCCCAGCTCCGCATCCGTCGGCTCGGCTCTGGACCCATGAGCCTGGGTGCCCGCGATCCCTGGAGGCGTCGGGTTGAAGGCGCGAAAACGTGCCGCCTGCACCACAGCATTGTTGGCCAGCACGACGTTGTATGGATCGCCGTACGCCGTGTAGATCACGCGGTCAGCCTCGGACGATGCCACCCCCCACAGATTCAAATGCTGGTGCCACACCACTTCGTCGGCGTAGAAGGCGTACACCGAGCGACTCGTTGCCACCACCGTCATCACTGATACAGCCAGCAGGATGCCGAACACGCGGACGAGCATCCCTCCGCAGCACGACACAGCAGAAGCCGACGCACACCGCGGCGAGCAGGAAGCCCACTGCGCCGCCCACCAGGCCCGCGGCCAGGGAGCGCAGGTCGATGGCGACGTCGCTCACCAGCACGGCCGCCGCCGAAGGCGCCGCCACATCCGGCCCCGCGGGCGCGGGCGCGGCCTCTGGCGGGGGGCAGGCCCCACACGTCGGGCACGCCGGCGTCGGGCAGGGCGGCGCCGAGGGGCACACCGCTGGGGCGACCTCCGCGCACGGCGGGATCGCTGGGCACTGCAGCGAGCACCCAGGGCAAGGAGCTGGCGACCCGCACGCCAACGAGCACACGGGACAGGCGGGACACGATGGCACCTGCGGGCACCTGGTGAGATAGGAGACCACCCCTGTGACGGCGTGGTTCGTGAGCCTCTCCCACATCCCTCAAGACTTGAGCAACCAGAACGGCGGCGGTCCACAAGATACATCGGAAACCCGTGAGATCACGACAATCATCATCCGGAGCGCCCCGGATCGGCGGCACTGGCCGGAGGCCACTACAATGTACGTCCCATAGGAATGTGAGCATGTTTGCCTCTTTGGCGTCCTCTCGGGGCCCTCTCGGAACGTCTTTGGGACCTCTTGGACGGTCGTGCAGCCACCTTCGGAGGTCTTTGGAGGGTCGAGGCTCGTCTCGGCACCAACTGGGGCCGTCTTGGGGTCCTCTTGGACCATCTTACGACCCCTCTGGAGCGCCTCTTGCGCCGGCGTGGGCGAATCGACCACGTGGTGAGGCCGTAAAGGGGCGAGTTTATCCACATGAGTCCCTGCAGGTTTGGCACGCGCTTCCTCCCGCCATGTTGGAGAGATGACGTTGGGCTCCAGCTTCGCCTCCCGCATCTCGCTCAGCAGCGCAAGCGCCCGCTGCCACTGCGTGCCTTTCTCGCACGCGCTGATCCCAGCGTTGTAGCTGACTAGGGCTGACCCGCGGCCTTCCGGCCGCGGAATATGCCCGCCACGGCGCGGACGTGGAAGTGGAGCGTCTCGGGGGCCTCACGGGGGGGGAGGTTGGAGGGGACGGCATGGATGGAGGATGTGGCCGCTGGAGGGCGAGGTAGGCAAGGGATGCAGGCAGGCAGGCCTGAAGGCAGGAACGCGATGGTGGAGGCGGTATCAATGGACGCACACCCATGCACGACATGATGTAGCTGTTTCTCACGCCGCGCTCTGTGTTCGTAATAGTTTTTGCGGGGCGGGTCGCCGTGATAACTGTATCTGCTCTTCGCCAGGGCCGAATGATAATTTTATCTGGTAGTGCGGTGAGAGTGGGACTGGAGGGCGCGGCCTAAGAGGCCCGCAAGAAGGCGCCGAGACGGCCCAAGAAGTCTCCGGGACGGGCCAAGAGGCTTCCAAGACGGCCCAAGAGGGCCCCACGAACTCCCTAAGACGGGCCTCAATGCGAGGACACGAAGCGACCGTTCGAGCGCACCGCCCCCAAACGTCCCCAAAAAGCCTAGAGATGGCTCCCAGAGGGTCCAAAAAGTCCCCAAGACGGCGCTGGCAGTTCGACGCTCCTCAACAGGAAGCATTCAAGGCCTCTTGGGGGCCGTTTGGGGGCCGTTTTTCGTCCTCCTGGGGGTCTCTCGGGGCCCTCTTGGGCCATCTGGAGTGCCTCTTGGGCCGTCTTAGGGCCCTGTCGGGCCGTCTTGGGCGCCTCTGGGGCCATCTTGGGGCCGTCTTGGGGCCATCTTGGGCCGTTATTGGGCGCTCTTCGGGTTGTCTTGGGTGTCTCTGAAGCCGTCTCGGGCGCCTCTGGAGCCATCCCGGGGCACTCGGGCCGTTTGGGGGCCCTCCTCGGGGCGTCTTCGGGCGCTCTTGGGGCCTTGTGTGGGCGTATGGGGGCCCAGGGCTCGGGATGCCATGGTTTTTCTCTGTTCTTTGGCCCCCTCTTGGGCCTGGCTTGGGCCTCTTGGGCCATCTTGGGACTGGGCCGTCTGGGGACGCGCTTGGAGGCCTGTTGGGCCGTCCTGGGGCGGTCCTGTGGGTCTCTGCGGCCGTCTTGGAGCGTCGGCTAGCCGAGAAGGCGAGAAGGCAAAACTCCTTCAAACACCATTGAAAAATTAAAGATGTTGGCCTCTGGGGGCATGCTTCGGAGGACTGTGGGAGGCCCTTGGAGGCCTCTTGGGCCTTGTTGGGGGCCTCTTGGGCGCTGCTTTGAGCCTCTTATGGCCACTTCGGCGCGTCTTTGGGCGGAGGGCTCGATCTTTGACGCTCGGGGGCCAGGATCTCCGTGAGGGGTGCCGAAAAAATGGGATACCTTGGGCCGTCCTGGGAGCCTCTTGGTGTCATCCTGGGGCCGTTGTGGGCGCCTCTTGGGCTCTCTTGGCGCCCTCTGGGGCATGTTTTCGTGCGTCTTGGGGGCCTCTTGGGCCGTCTTGCGGCGGTCGTGGGGGCCTGGAACCAGCTTCTGCGCCATATTCCCGTCAAGCAGCGCATGCTGGAAGTGAACGTTTTTCTTCGGGAAAACAATGATTTTCGCCTCTGGGGGCCATCCTTGGACGCCTCTTGGGCGTCTCTGGGGCCGTCGTGGAGGCCTCCTGGGCCGTCTTGGGTGTGTTTTCGGCGGCCTTGGGCTCTCTTGGAGCGCTCTTGGGCCGTCTTGGGGGGTCTGGGGCCGTCCTGGGCGCCTCCTGGGAGCCTCTTGGGGCCGCCTGGGGGCCGTGTTGGGCGCCTCTTGGGTCTCTTGACGCTCTCTCGGGCCGGTTTTCGTGCCTCTGGGGGGCCTCTGGGGCCGTCTTGGGGCGTTCATGGGGACCTCTTGTTCCATCTTCTGCGCCATATACCCGACAAGCAGTGCGTGCTAAAATTTGACGCTTTTCTTTGGAAAAACAATGATTTGGGCCTGTGGGGGCCATCCTGGGACGCCTCTTGGGCGTCTCTGGGGCCGTCGTGGAGGCCTCCTGGGCCTTGTGGGGGCCGCTTTCGGCGGTCTGGAGCTCTCTTGGAGCGCTCTTGGGCTGTTTTGGGGGTGTCTGGGGCCGTCCTGGGCGCTTCTGGGGCCGCGTGAGCGCCTCTGGGGCGTCCCCGGAGCCGTTGTGGGGCATTTTCAGTCCATCAAGACAGGGACCCTTCCCGCACGCACGGGTCCGTGCATTGTAGAGAAGATGAATGACGTTGGGCTCCAGCTTCGCCTCCCACATCTTTCTCAGGAGCGTAAGCGCCCGCTGCCACTGCTCGCCTTTCTCGCACGCGCTGATCCCAGCGCTGTAGCTGATGACGTTGGGCTCCAGCTTCGCCTCCCGCATCTCGATCAGCAGCGCAAGCGCCCGCTGCCACTGCTCGCCTTTCTCGCACGCGCTGATCCCAGCGCTGTAGCTGATGAGGTTGGGCTCCAGCTTCGCCTCCCGCATCTCGATCAGCAGCGCAAGCGCCCGCTGCCACTGCTCGCCTTTCTCGCACGCGCTGATCCCAGCGCTGTAGCTGACTAGGGCTGACCCGTGGACTCCGTCCACGACATCTTTCTGGAATGGTTCTCGGAGGAACGGCGCAGATTGTACCGAAAATCTACAAACACGGCGGCGGCTCGGGCGGCGGCAGCGAGACCGCGCCTTCGTGTCCGAGCTCTTGCAGCGCTGCAGCAGCTTGGCCCAGCGCACTGCTCGTTCACCCCCCTCCTATTGAGGACAGTTTCGAAGTCTCTCGGGGATGTGCGTCGAAGTCGAAGCCCATCTGAGGCGTCTCAGGAGCGCTCGGGGAAGGGCTCGGGAGGCCATCGGGGAAAGCCACCGAAAGCGCCGGGGAGGCTCGCAAGGATCTACAGGGAGGGCCCAAGAGAGCTTCAAGAAAATTTGAAATCCAGTGAACTCTTAAGAGAAACCGCTGTTGGGTCGGCCATCACCTCCGGGCGCGCCTTGATGGTGCGATCCAGTCGCATCACCGCCAACGGGAGGGTTTGTTCGCCATGTCCCATTCTGTTCGCCCAGAGGGTCTGTGGAGGCCTTCGGGCGAACAGAACGGGACAGGGCAAGGAATGGGGAAGACATGTCCGAATCTCCTGGGCCCCCCAGATGCTCGTCCGAAGAATGCGGAGAGGTCCCAGGGTCATATCAATTGGCTGCTGTCCCAGGGGTCCGGTCTGCTTGGCCCGAAGAGTTTGCCAAGGCCCCTGGGGGAACAGAATGGCACAGCATATCGGGCAAAGGGGGGCGGTAGCTGGCCTGTCAGACCCGGCGTTCGTCTTCTGCCCAAGCGGCGCGGGGCCCACGGGCCCCAGGGTTGGCGTCCCGCTGGGATTCCTCTTGTTCGCCCACAGGGTTGGAGGAGGCCTCCAGGCGAACAGAATGGGGCAGGACAATGAATGTGGGAGACTTGTCGCAAGCTCCCAGCCCCCCCAAGTGTGCGCCCGAAGGGTGTGGGGCCGCGTTGGCTCCCTCAAAGGGCCGTCTTGGAGCCGTCTAGGCCCGTCTTGAGGGCGCCGTTTGCCCTGATGGGGCCGTCTTGGTTCGTCGTGGGCCCCTCATGGGCGCGTCCGTAGGCCGTCCTGGGCCCATCGGGGTCCTCGTGGGGCTGTCTTGGAGCCGTCTGGGACCGTGAGGAGGCCGCCTTGGAGTCGTCTTGGGCCCCTCCTGTGCGCCTCCTTGGGCCGTCCTGGGCCCAGCAGGGGCCGTGTTGGCACCCTCTTGGGGCTGTCTTGGAGCCGTCTTGAGCCGTCGCAGCGCGCCTTGGGTTGTGCTGGGTCCGTCTTGGCCCGTCTTGGGGCCTTCCTGGGCGGTTCCTCGAACCCTCCTGGGACTTTCTGGGGCCTCTTGGTGCATCGGCCGCCGAAACGGCGGGAAACGCAACGGGTGTAACAGTAAACAATGGAAAATTAACGATTTTTGCCAGCTGGGACTCTCTTGCCATCTTGGCCCGTCTTGAGGCCCCGAACGGGCGCGTCCTTGGGCCGTCCTGGGCGCACCCTCCTGGGACCGTCTTGGAATCGTCTTGGGCCGTCTTGAGCGCGCCTTGGGCCGTCCTGGGCCGGTCTGGGGCCGTGTTGGCACCCTCGCGGCGAGGAAGCTCGGAGGCGGGCTCGAGGCCTCTTCGGGGCCATTTTGGAAGCTGTTGGGGCCTCTGTAGGGGCCTCGTTTGGGCTCCTTGGGAGCCTCCTGGGGCCTCTTCGGGGGATTCTTGGCGGCCCCTTGGGGCCTCTTGGGGGCCTGTTTGGGCCTCCTGGCGCCCTCTTGGGGCGGAAGGCTCGGATTTTCGGTCCGTGGTCCCCCTCTTGGCCCCCTCTTGGGCCTGTCTTCGGGCCCTCGTGGGCCGTCTTGAGCGTCTCTTGGGTCGTCTTGGGGCCCTCTTGGGCTGTCTTGGGGCGCTCTTGGAAACCTCTTGGGCCGTTCTGGGGCGCTCTTGGAGGCCTCTTGGGCCGTCTTCGAGCGTCGGAAAGCGGAAAAGGCGAGAAGGCCAAAATCCTTCCAAAACCGTCGTAAAGCGGACGATTTTGAAGCCCAAAACCGTCCAAAACCTCCTGAGGCGGTCCCCTCGTCCGCCCCCCTCGCTTCGAAGCAGTTTTTCAGCCCCGTGGCACCTCTTGGGGATCTCTTTTGGGCTCCTGGGGGCCTCTTGGGCCTCCACTGGATTCGCTGCCCTCGGTCGGCAATCGTCGATCCTACGACGACTCTCCCCAACGGAGGAACATCGAAGGCCCTCGGAGCGTCCAACATTGTTCTTTTGTGCCTTCGATATGCCTGTCGCCTCTCGTCCGCTCCCCCCCTCCTGGAAGCAATTCTGAGGCCACTTAGGGCTTCGTGGGGGCCGTTTGGGGATCTCTTGGGGCGTTTTTGCCTGCGATATGCCTGTCGCCTCTCGTCCGCTCCCCCGCTCCTGGAGGGAATTCTGAAGGCACTGAAGGCTTCGTGGGGGCCGTTTCGGAGCCTCCTCGGCCTTCTTTGGGGCCTCCCGGGGGGGCTCTTAGAGCCCTCTCGGGCCGTCTTGGGTGCCTCTTGGGCCGTCTTGGGGCCGTCTGAGACCCGCCTCGGCGCCTCTTGGGCTGTCTTGGGCCGTCTTGGGCCGCTCCTGGGGCCGTCTTGGGTGCCTCTTGGGCCGTCTTGGGCGCCTCCTGGGCCGTCCTGGGGCCGTCCTGGGGCGTCTTGGGACCGTCTGGGGGCCCTCCTGGCCCGTCTTGGGGCTCTCTTGGGGTCCTCTTCGGCCGTCTTGGAGCGGTCGGGGGGACTTCTTGGGCCGTCTTGGAGCGTCGGGAAGCCGAAGAGGCGAGGAGAACATCGAAAAACACAATATAAATCAACGATTTCTGTCGCTCGGGGCCCTCTTGGGAGGCCTCTTGGGAGGCCTCTTCGGGCGTCTTGGACGCCTCTTGGGCCGCCTGGGGCGAATCTCGGGCGTCTTGGGCCCATCTTTAAGCGTGCCGGGGCTCTCCGGGGCCGTCTTGGGGGCTTCTGGGGGCCCTCCCGACATGTCCTGGAGCCTGCCTGGGCGGCCCGGGGCGGCCCGGGGCCAGCCCGGGGCGGTTTCGGTGCATTGGGGCCTGCGCCCTTCTGGCACGCACTGGGCCCTGCAATGTAGTAGAGATGACGTTGGGCTCCAGCTTCGCCTCCCGCATCTCGCTCAGCAGCGCAAGCGCCCGCTGCCACTGCGTGCCTTTCTCGCACGCGCTAATCCCAGCGTTGTAGCTGACTAGGGCAGACCTGTGGACTCCGTCCACGACATCAGCTCGACGTGGCGAGGGGTCTCTGGCCACGATGGCCAGTTGAAGGCGCTCTCCACACCTTCCAGGACCTCCTGCTCTCCTGTGTTCCTCAGCTGCTGCTGCTGCTGCTGCTGCTGCTCGGAGGTCCTGCTGCTTCCTCCCCCTCCTCCTCCTCCTCCTCCGCCTCCTCCTCCTCCTCTTCCACCTTCTTCTCCTCTTTCGCTGGATTCTCCATGCCCTCGGTCGGCAATCGTCGATCCTACGACGACTCTCCCCAACAGAGAAACATCGAAGGCCCTCGGAGCGTCCAACATTGTTCTTTTGTGCCTTCGATATGCCGGTCGCCTCTCGTCCGCTCCCCCCCTCCTGGAAGCAATTCTGAAGCCACTTAGGGCTTCGTGGGGGCCGTTTGGGGATCTCTTGGGGCGTTTTTGCCTGCGATATGCCTGTCGCCTCTCGTCCGCTCCCCCGCTCCTGGAGGGAATTCTGAAGCCACTGAAGGCTTCGTGGGGGCCGTTTCGGAGCCTCTTCGGCCTTCTTTTGGGCCTCCCGGGGGGGCTCTTAGGGCCCTCTCGGGCCGTCTTGGGTGCCTCTTGGGCCGTCTTGGGGCCGTCTGAGGCCCGCCTCGGCGCCTCTTGGGCTGTCTTGGGCCGTCTTGGGCCGCTCCTGGGGCCGTCTTGGGTGCCTCTTGGGCCGTCTTGGGCGCCTCCTGGGCCGTCCTGGGGCCGTCCTGGGGCGTCTTGGGACCGTCTTGGGGCCCTCCTGGCCCGTCTTGGGGCTCTCTTGGGGTCCTCTTCGGCCGTCTTGGAGCGGTCGGGGGGACTTCTTGGGCCGTCTTGGAGCGTCGGGAAGCCGAAGAGGCGAGGAGGTCGAAAACATAGAAAAACACAATAGAAATCGACGATTTCTGTCGCTCGGGGCCCTCTTGGGAGGCCTCTTGGGAGGCCTCTTCGGGCGTCTTGGACGCCTCTTGGGCCGTCTGGGGCGAATCTCGGGCGTCTTGGGCCCATCTTTAAGCGTGCCGGGGCTCTCCGGGGCCGTCTTGGGGGCTTCTGGGGGCCCTCTCGACATGTCCTGGAGCCTGCCTGGGCGGCCCTGGGCGGCCCGGGGCCAGCCCGGGGCGGTTTCGGTGCATTGGGGCCTGCGCCCTTCTGGCACGCACTGGGCCCTGCAATGTAGTAGAGACTAGGGCTGACCCGCGGCCTTCCGGCCGCGGAATATGCCCGCCACGGCGCGGACGTGGAAGTGGAGCGTCTCGGGGGCCTCACGGGGGGGGAGGTTGGAGGGGACGGCATGGATGGAGGATGTGGCCGCTGGAGGGCGAGGTAGGCAAGGGATGCAGGCAGGCAGGCCTGAAGGCAGGAACGCGATGGTGGAGGCGGCATCAATGGACGCACACCCATGCACGACATGATGTAGCTGTTTCTCACACCGCGCTCTGTGTTCGTAATAGTTTTTGCGGGGCGGGTCGCCGTGATAATTGTATCTGCTCTTCGCCAGGGCCGAATGATAATTTTATCTGGTAGTGCGGTGAGAGTGGGACTGGTGGGCGCGGCCTAAGAGGCCCGCAAGAAGGCGCCGAGACGGCCCAAGAAGTCTCCGGGACGGGCCAAGAGGCTTCCAAGACGGCCCAAGAGGGCCCCACGAACTCCCTAAGACGGGCCTCAATGCGAGGACACGAAGCGACCGTTCGAGCGCACCAAAGCCTAGAGATGGCTCCCAGAGGGTCCAAAAAGTCCCCAAGACGACGCTGGAAGTTCGACGCTCACCAACTGGAAGCATTCAAGGCCTCTTGGGGGCCGTTTGGGGGCCGTTTTTCGTCCTCCTGGGGGTCTCTCGGGGCCCTCTTGGGCCATCTGGAGTGCCTCTTGGGCCGTCTTAGGGCCCTGTCGGGCCGTCTTGGGCGCCTCTGGGGCCATCTTGGGGCCGTCTTGGGGCCATCTTGGGCCGTTATTGGGCGCTCTTCGGGTTGTCTTGGGTGTCTCTGAAGCCGTCTCGGGCGCCTCTGGAGCCATCCCGGGGCACTCGGGCCGTTTGGGGGCCCTCCTCAGAGCGTCTTCGAGCGCTCTTGGGGCCTTGTGTGGGCGTATGGGGGCCCAGGGCTCGGAATGCCAGGGTTTTTCTCTGTTCTTTGGCCCCCTCTTGGGCCTGGCTTGGACCTCTTGGGCCATCTTGGGGCTCACTGGGCCGTCTGGGGACGCGCTTGGAGGCCTGTTGGGCCGTCCTGGGGCGGTCTTGTGGGTCTCTGCGGCCGTCTTGGAGCGTCGGCTAGCCGAGAAGGCGAGAAGGCAAAACTCCTTCAGACACCATTGAAAAATTAAAGATTTTGGCCTCTGGGGGCATGCTTCGGAGGACTGTGGGAGGCTCTTGGAGGCCTCTTGGGCCTTGTTGGGGGCCTCTTGGGCGCTGCTTGGAGCCTCTTATGGCCATTTCGGCGCGTCTTTGGGCGGAGAGCTCGATCTGTGACGCTCGGGGGCCAGGATCTCCGTGAGGGGTACCGAAAAATGGGATACCTTGGGCCGTCCTGAGAGCCTCTTGGTGTCACCCTGGGGCCGTTGTGGGCGCCTCTTGGGCTCTCTTAGCGCCCTCTGGGGCCTGTTTTCGTGCGTCTTGGGGGCCTCTTGGGCCGTCTTGGGGCGGTCGTGGGGGCCTGGAACCAGCTTCTGCGCCATATTCCCGTCAAGCAGCGCATGCTGGAAGTGAACGTTTTTCTTCGGGAAAACAATGATTTTCGCCTCTGGGGGCCATCCTTGGACGCCTCTTGGGCGTCTCTGGGGCCGTCGTGGAGGCCTCCTGGGCCGTCTTGGGTGTGTTTTCGGCGGTCTTGGGCTCTCTTGGAGCGCTCCTGGGCCGTCTTGGGGGTGTGTGGGGCCGTCCTGGGCGCCTCCTGGGAGCCTCTTGGGGCCGCCTGGGGGCGCCTCTTGGGTCTCTTGACGCTCTCGCGGGCCGGTTTTCGTGCCTCTGGGGGGCCTCTTGGGCCGTCTTGGGGCGGTCGTGTGGACCTCTTGTCCCATCTTCTGCGCCATATTCCCGACAAGCAGTGTGTGCTAAAATTTGACGTTTTTCGTTGGAAAAACAATGATTTGGGCCTGTGGGGGCCATCCTGGGACGCCTCTTGAGCGTCTCTGGGGCCGTCGTGGAGGCCTCCTGGGCCTTGTCGGGGCCGTTTTCGGCAGTCTGGAGCTCTCTTGGAGCGCTCTTGGGCCGTTTCGGAGGTGTCTGGGGCCGTCCTGGGCGCCTCTGGGGCCGCGTGAGCGCCTCTGGGGCGTCCCCGGAGCCGTTGTGGGGCATTTTCAGTCCATCAAGACAGGGACCCTTCCCGCACGCACGGGTCCCTGCATTGTAGAGAAGAAGACTAGGGCTGACCCGTGGACTCCGTCCACGACATCTTGCCGAAATGGTTCTAGGGGGAGCAGCGGAAACGCTGCCAAAAGGCTATCCACATGGCGGCGCTCCGCCGGCGCCTGGCCGGCCGTTGGGGCCCACACTCCGTCGAACTGGCGGGGCGTCCCGCGGGCCTGCACAGCCTGTCGCGGTCGAGGAAGGGGAGGGCAGAGCTGTCAGAATCGGTCCCTGTGCCCTCCCCCACCGTCGAAGCGCACCAGTGTTGTCTGCTGCGTCCAGCCGTGGCGGCGAGGAGCCCTCCTGAAGGCGAACTGTCTGTGTGTGAACTCGGCTCGTCTGGCCCGAGCCTGGGCAGAGGCTGGCATCCTCTCTGCATCCATCGGGGCTGGAGGCGCTCTCCTGGCCGCCTCCGGGGCCGTCCTGGCCGCCTGTGGGGCCGTCATGGGGTCATTTTGGGCTCATGTTGGGGCTTTTTGGGGGGCCTCGTCGGCCGTCTTGGAGCCGTCTTGGGAACGCCTTGGGCGGCGGTGGACCGTGTGGAAGCCGACGAGGCGAGCACGGCAAGAACCGTGCAAAAAGCAATGAACATCTAGGAATTGTCTTGCTCGGGGCCCTGTGGGGAAGCTTCTGGGGAGGTCTCATTGAGCACCTTGGAGATCTGTCGGGCCTGCTTGGGCCAATGTTGGGCCAGTCTGGAGCGTCTGTGGCACATCTGGGGGCTTGTTGAGCCGACTTGGGGCCCTCTGGGCCTGTCTTGGGGCTCTCTTTGGGTCCCTTGTCGGCCGTCTGGGAGCCGTCTTGGGAACGTCTATGGCGTTCGTGGATCGCTTGGAAGCGGAGGAGGCGAGTACCGCAAAAACCCTGCCAGAAGGAATGAAAATCAATGTTTTGTCCTGCTCGGGGCCATCTGGGGAAGCTTCCCGAGAGGTCTCTCGGAGCACCTTCGAGACCTTTCGGGCCAGCTTGGGCCAATCTTGGGCCAATCTTGAGCGTCTGGGGCCCAATCTGGGGACCTGTTGAGCCGACTTGGAGGCTCTCTGGGCCCGTCTTGGGGCTCTCTTGGGGCGCTCTTCGGCCGTCTTGGAGGCGTCTTGGGAACGTCTTGGGCCCTCGTGGATCGTGTGGACGCCCAAAAGTCGAACACTGCAAAAACCCTGAGAACACATTCGAAATCAATGTTTTTCCTGCTCTTGGCCCTCTGGGGAAGCTTCCCGGGAGGTCTCACGGAGCACCTTGGAGGTCTCTCGGGCCGGCTTGGGTCTCCTGGGGCTCTCTTGGCGTATCTGCGAGCCTCTCTGGGCGGCCCAGGGCGGCCCGGGGCCAGCCTCTGGGGGCCTGTTGAGCCGACTTGGAGGCCCTCTGGGCCCGTCTTCGGGCTCTCTTGGGAACGTCTTGGGCCGTCGTGGATCGTGTGGAAGCCGAAAAAGCGAAAATCAAGGATTTTCCTGCTCGGGGCCCCCTGGGGAAGCTTCAAAGCGTCAGCTAGCCGAGAAGGCGAGAAGGCAAAACTCAAACCATTGACCATTGATGAATGAATGATTTTGGCCTCTGGGGGCATGCTTCGGAGGACTGTTCGAGGCTCTTGGGCGCCTCTTGGGCCTTGAGGCCTCTTGGGCGCTCCTTGGAGCCTCTTATGGCCACTTCGGCGCGTCTTTGGGCGGAGGGCTCGATTTGTGACGCTCGGGGGCCAGGATCTTCGTGAGGACCTCTTGGCGTTCCCTTGGTGGGGTCTTGGGGCCTTGTGTGGGCGCAGGGGGGCCCAGGGCTGGGAGTGCCAGGGTTGTTTTCCCGTTATTGGGCCCCCTCTTGGGCCTGGCGTGGGGTCCTCTGAGGCCGCATTGGGCGCCTCTTGGGCCATCTTGGGGCTCTCTGGGCCGTCTGGGGACGCGCTTGGAGGCCTGTTGGGCCGTCCTGGGGCGGTCTTGCGGGTCTCTTCGGCCGTCATGGAGCGTCGGCCAACCGAGAAGGCGAGAAGGCAACACGCTTTCAAAAACCATTGCGCGATTAAGGCTTTTGGCCTCTGGGGGCATGCTTCGGAGGACTGTTGGAAGCTCTTGGAGGCCTCTTGGGCCCCGTTGGCGGCCTCTAGGGGGCCTCTTGGACGCTCCGTGGAGCCTCTCATGGGGTCTCTTACGGGGCCGTCTTGGGGCCTCGTGGGGCTCGCTGTTGGCTTCTTGGGGGCCTCTGGGGACCTCTCCGCGTTCCCTTGGGGGGGTCTTGAGGCCGTGCGTGGGCGCATGGGGGCCCAGGGCTGGGAGTGTCAGGGCTTTGTCCCGTTATTTGGCCCCCTCTTGGGGCTGGCTTCGGGTCCTCTGGGGCCGCCTTGGGCGCCTCCTGGGCCATCGTGGGGCTCTCTGGGCCGTCTGGGGACGCGCTTGGAGGCCTGTTGGGCCGTCCTGGGGCGGTCTCGCGGGTCTCCGTCTTGGAGCGTCGGCTAGCCGAGAAGGCGAGAAGTCAAAACAGCTTTTTGGTTGGATATTGATAGTGCCTGCATTCTGTTCAAATACTGTCTCAAGATCAAGGGGCTCCGCCGAAACCATGGCAAGGCAGGAGTGTTCCGTTAAGCTGACTACAGAAGTATGCACGAAGTGAGGAGTGCAAAGACCCCCCCCCGCGGCGGGGCGCGCAGGGCCGCCCCGATCCCCCACCCACCCGGCCTGTGCGTATGTACAGCCACGGGAGCCAACCCCAAAAACAATTTCACGGCTCGGCCGTGGTTGCCGAGGGGCGTGAGACCGGAACAACCCGACGTACCCCACCAGAGCTATATCTAAAGCCAGCTCATACCACAAAGATTTCCCACTCCTATCGCACCCACACCACGTTGGCGAAGCCAAGCGACGTGGGACTGACGCCGACGAAGTCGTACCAGTCCGTCTGCAAAATATCACCCCCGCCAATCTTCTTCTCGGCGCTGAGGATGATTCCAGTCATAGCCGGTCCGCCGCTGACGGTGGTCGTAAGGGCCTTTGCCTTTTCCACCGCTCCAGCCACTGTACTCGCCCTTGCCCTTGCCCTTGTCGACCGCCCTCGCTGCAGGCGACGGCGGCGGCGGTGGCGCGGGCAAGGATGCAGAGGCAGTTCTCAGTGCTTCACGAGCCTGATCATCGGAGACTGGGTTTCCCGCAGGTACATTTCCAGTTCTGAGCCACTCCTCCACGGCGAAGCAAAACCATGTTCTTTCGCTCCTCGTTATTCGCCGATGGCGATCCACGCGAGCCCAATATCCCTTGACGTTGCCGTTGTCGCCCTTGTTGGCGCGGCCCAGCAAAGGGCCCCAGCCGCCAACGCGCCCGCGGCCGCCTACATCATCTACGGGCTCATCAGCCCACGCAAGCGACCAATCCCATTCGCTCGATTCGGTAGGGGCTCTACGCGACCTCTGATCGCGGTCAGGGTCGCTGCCCGACGCGGCTGGGCCGGCGGGCACTGGGTCGCACGGGGCTGGCCTAAAGGCGCGTCTCTCATTCCAGCCAGTCCGAGCCCCCTCAGTGGCACCCGTAGGACGCCTCGGAGGTGTTTGGGGATTCCGCGTGCTGTCCCACTCCGAGACGGCAGAGCCACCAGGAGCGTCAGCACCCGTGCCCGGGGCCATTGGGCCCTCACAGCGCTCGACACCAGCTACCGATGCGACTGGGTCGTCGGGAGCTGCGGGGAGGGTTGGGCTGGGCCGACTTCCTCGGTAAGGTTCCTGACGTATCTAGTGATTCCGATTTCTGCGTCCGTGACAAAATGTCCATAACGGCCGATAGCCAATCGAGTTGAACTCGATTGGCAATCGAGTTGTACTCGAATTCTCGCAATGGGGACGATTTCGCGAGACGTGTTCATGAACTCTATGGGATATCGACTTCGTTGCCTGAACCTTCGGTCCACGTCTCTAGCAAGTCTGGTGATTGAATCGTCTGCCTGATACGGCTGTCCAGCGCACAGGCGTCTGTCAACCTGGGATTGGGGGTAGTTCCTTCAGCGCCCGTAGGTCGCTGCACTTCGCGGCCTGGCAAAGCAACGCGAAGTCCGTCTGCCATGAACGAGAGCACAACTTCACGAGCGGCCAGAAGGATCCGTCCCCATCGCTGATGCGTGGGCACCCTACTGCTGGGAATCATCCCACATTCTTTCGATGAGTTCGGTCAGTCCTGGCGGCGCGTCGTGAACCACATCCGTCTCCAGTCGCATTGCAGCGCCTGGTGTGGCTAGGTACTCAGGAATAAATTGAACGGCAAGGTTAATCGATCCGCACTCGCACTCTTCAACGGATGGCATGACGGATCCCACATCGCTTCAGACAGATGTTCCCTAAGGGAAACTAGATCAAGCCAATAGGGTAGTGGCAATCCAGTTGTCTCCAGTTTGAGGCGTGTCGGCACAATGCCTCCGGGCAGAACGCCCCTTGATTCTTCTGCAAGCTTATCGCGAGCCAAAATCACACCTGCCCGCCGGCTGGGTCCGGTGCAAAGCGATGCCGGCACGAGCAGGACATTGAAATAGGCGAGCATACTGATCTACGTCGAAAGTCCATATTACTGGCCACCATGTCGCAGCGGTAGGAGCCGCCCTACTCTCCAGCTCTGCATTGCGCGCAGGCCAACGCACGAAGCGAAGCATCAATGGTTCGAGGGGCTGGAAAAAGGGATCGTGACGCGGTGGCGGCTGAGACGCAGCGCTATCAGGGACCCAGGTCGGGGCGGCTCCTGGCTGTTGGTTGGAAAACGTCTGACCTCCCTTAGCGAATCTTAGGCGAACTCCATTATTGTTTCAAACCATGTGCGCTGATGTTCTTCGGTTTTATGAAAATATCCGATGCATCAATGGAACTCTTATTCCTGTTCCTCAGTCTTTCTCCAATCACGAACGATCCGCTCTCTTTTCTCTGACAACCTAAGACATAGATTCTCAAACCCAAGATTGCCCATGAATCAGCGAGAGCTTGTTTTCTGGGGTTCGTGAGATAATTTCTTTGGACATTGTGTTGGCGCAGAACCTTCGTCTGACAATAGAGACAATAACCTAGCCCTGTTCTCACATAATGATAGTTCTTGCAAATGAATCTCCCGTCGTCGATCCACGGATTGGTCCTTATGACGCGGAGCTCTCCATCGTCCCTGACTGTTGTTGCCGTCGAGCCGTCTCTCCTCATCGGTAAACGTCCAACCTATGATTGAATCGGGGGCGAACGTAACTCCATGGCAGTCCATTCTTGGGAGAAAACTAAAGTCCAAACCACCTGAGGTGTAGGGCGCTGGGTAGCACGTGATTAAACGAGTCGGACTATTCGTCGAATCGCACCTCTTCCGTCGCCACACGCGCGCCGTCGCGACAGATTCGGTGTCGGAGGCGCCCCGTTACACGACCATTGAAAACAATGGCGTAAGACCAAGTAGCATTGTGAACAATTGCAAGTTCCCAGAGCATTGGCGCGACGTTAGCCGGCCGCGCGCCCGAGCATGGAGGTCCCTGTTCTTTCGGGGCGGAGCCCGGACTCAAGAAAGTCTTGAGCAGCGGGGCCTCCCCGCCCCTCCGCTGGCGGGGCCAAGGAGGGATGCGCTCTCTCTGCCCTTCGGGGAAATCACGCCTTGTCGGAATGAGACGAAGAAGTCCGTAATCATGTTCCTTACACAGTCCGTCAGCTTTAGCAGGGAAACGAACGATTCCTTCTCCCACCATCGAATCCTCGATGACATCGATACGTGTCACATGCAGGAGCGGCCCGTGGCATTTCGCCGTGCCAACCTCACGCGGAGTGCACATGCGCTCGATATCGGGAACAAAACATGAATGCGCCTGGCACGCGCGATAGAAAACGGGAGTTGACCTGCGTTCACGCTTTTCTCTTTCGATGGTAACTATCTCATTCCCGTTATCCTCGTCAACGACAGAGTCGTGAGAGGCAGGTGGATTAAGGAATTCTCGCCAATATTCCATCAGCTCCGAGCCCCCCAGGGCGCCAAGTTCCGGGGCCTTGATCCCTAGGACCTCCACTGCCCCAGGCGGTAGAGCGGCTAAGCCGTGCGCCGCGAGGGCAGTCGTAGATTGCACTATTCCATCGGCTTCCATCTCGGCGATGAGGTCTCCGAAATATGCCCATCCCCCGGGCGTTCGGGCGCAGCCCGAACAGTGTTTTGCAAGGTGAGTCGCATGTTCCCCGACGCCAATTGCAGCGGCACTGTTGCGGTGACTGCGTCTCCTACAGAATTTGTCGCTCCCCAGCGCCCGTGAGTGCTATGCGCCCATGTCTGCTACATCGGCTAAGCCCGGGGCGTCGGTGGGCATCGCAAGGGAGGAAATTGCTGCATGGGTCGTCTGGGGTAGACTGTCCGGCCAATCATCTGAATCGTATTCTGCTCGGAGGAACGAGACAGCTCGCGGGAAATCTTCTGTCGGAAGCTCCCCCATCAACGTAAACACGGGGCCATGGACCAGTTCGGCGTTTTCTCGAATAGCGTCGCATGTGCGTCCACGAATCGCCGCAGCGCGGGGCGGCACTGGGCCAGCCCCATGAGCTTCGATAGTATGATTCCGAAGCTCGCGAGGCGCATCCTGACGAATAGCCCTTCGTTCGGCACCCCCGAGATATAATCCCCCCCTGTTCTGGATTAACCTTAATGCGCCGTTCCTTCGGGCGAAGCTGTCTATAATATTGCATGATTGATGCTCATCCTCCTTCCGGGGGGCGCCGTTCCTTCGGGCGAAGCTGTCTATGCTCAAGGGATGGCGGGGCATCTACGCGTAGATATAAGTTGACGGGTCCCGCTCCGGCTTCCGCGCCCTCATCAAGTTGAGAAGCCAAATAGAACCTGTCTCCCTTATGTGGGATGCTCAGCGGTGCATCAGCCAGCCGCTGATGTCGGACTTCCAGGACCGCGCTCTTCTTCACCTTCTGAGCCGCCTTCTGCGTCGTCTACAGCACCGGTTAAAGCGGGCTGTACAACAGGTGCAGCAGCTCTCAGTGTCTCGGGGACTTCGCGAGATATTTTGAAATCCCCATAAGGGTCAACAATAAACAATCGTATCAAAGTGGCCCAATTCCTTTAGGGCAATGAATATCCATGTGGCGAATTCACTTTTCTCCCGAATTCTTCCACAGATCGCCAAATTCGGGTGATCAAATCCTCATGAAGGTGTTGGACCTCCGTCTCCGTCAAAAGTCTTGCACCTTGAGGTTGGCCTCTATTAGGGCGAACGCGCCATAGCCAATTCAATCCATTTGCCAACGAAAGCCTGGCGCGATCTGAACCCACCCCGAAGTGGGTATCTAAAAGACCTCTGGTCATCCTTATAATTGCTGATCTGTGATCTTCATATTCGAGATCTCTTGGGGGCATGGACAGGGCGACAGGTGGTTCAACTACCGTAGCTTCCCCCTCGCTCTGCTCTGCCTGTTTCTCACTCGCAGGCGCCGAGTCCGCGGGGGAATGAACCGCTGCCTTGGACCGCGATTTTGTCCGTTCTTCCGGGGTCGAAGCCTGGGGGGCAGTTTGACTGGCGCTGGCTGAGCCAGGCTGTTCGTCATGCTCATCAGTCAGCCTCTATGGTTCCCTTCTCCGGCCCCTAGGCTCAGGTTCGGCGGATCCTTCGCAGAGGCGAGGAGTCATTACTGAAACCTCTGCATAGGCGGCCCCCGCCGGGATGGGCGGGGCGGGCGGCCTTAGGGAGGATTGGATATCTGGCGGAGGCGCATTCGCAGTGACTTCCGGGCCTTGTCCGCTGCCACTTGGCTGAGCCAATGGCTTCGGAAGAGCTGGTGGCCCAGGGGGCGGGGGAGGCGCGTGCTGCGCGGGAGCCTGGCTCTCGAGCGGTGGAACCATCGGAGCCTGACTCGTAGCGCGCCCGCTACCGCTCAATTGGTCTGTCGGTAGAGCCCTTGGACCCGCTGGAGGCGGCAGTGGATTCGCAGGCCTTTGACCCGTTGGAGGCGGCGGCGGCTTCGCGGGCCTTTGATCCGCTATATGCGGTAGCAGCTTCGCGGGCAATCTGACACGGAGCTCAAGCACCTCTCGGTGGAACCGGTGGTAGCTGGGCCCCGGCGGTCGAGGGCGAACTCGAAGCAGGCCCGCCCGCCGGCTGAGCCGGTGGCTTGGCCTTCGCTTCAGTTGGGGTTTCGCCTCCTACAATCCGAAAAATGTCCTCCGACGCGCCATCCAACAGTGGATGCAAAGAAGCAATCCGGCATCCCATGCTTCTCAAATATGTCCAAATGTCCTCCATCGAAGGATGAAAAACAAGGTATGGGGGCGCGTTTTCTTGCCAGTCCATGGACTGAGGGCCCGGAACCCACTCGCATTCCGCCGCTCTGACTCTGTTGGTTTCCATGATTAAGTCGGCGTCTCTGGTCCTTTCAACTCCGAAATCCTTGTCACTGGCTTCGCCATCTTGAAGAAGATGTCGCATCAACGTCCATGCACTCTGAGTCGCATGAAGATCGGCCGGGGTCTCATGGTATCTCAATCAAAACAATATCGGCTGGGTCCTTCGTGCACATTTGAGTTGGACTAGTGCTTGCCCAGACACTCTTCGGCTTGCTCCAAAACGCTATCTCGACAGTGTTCCAGTAACCGTCGGCAAACGTTTTCTCGGCCATCGTGCATTTCCTCTGGACAGAGGGGTCATCCTCCTCATGTGGGAACGAATACACCCCAATATTGCCCTGCTTCACGCCTCCTCCGCACTGGGGACCCGACGCGTGGAGTTGATATCCTTCGAGCAGGGCGTGGAGCATGCCTACCGAGGATCCATGAGACTGCCATTGCCAGCCGCTTCCGGAAATCACCTCCGCCACCTACTGGGCACTTACCTTGAGAGGAAATGTGAGCTGTACGCAATAGTTGTTCTCTGCGTGCTCCTGGACGCCCGCCTTTTCCCACATGATGTGGTCGGCAACTGATCTGGGTTCTCTCGATACCGAGCGATCACGTCTCGCAGTGAAGAACTTTGCCCAGTTTGGAATCAGGCACGCAGCAGAAACCGTTGGCCTGCGAGTAGACTGCTGGAGCGTCTGCTCAGCCAGCCACATTTTCCCCTGGACTGACTTGTTCAGCCTATTATAAGCCGAACCATGTTCGATTGGATCGGCATGGTTCTGTATTTGTTGCAGAAGCTCATTGTAATCGTCTCCTGGCCACAAACTGCTCAGTTTTATCCACGCTCCATCAACTTCTGCGCTCCCAGAGGCTTGAGGAACACGGCTCTCTCCTCACCCTCCGTCAATGTGGCCGTAGTATGGCGCGAAAGTTTGTCAGGCCATCTGCGCGCGCCATGATCTCCCATCGGGGGGTGCATTCTCCCCTTTTTCTCCCCTGGCACAAGGATTTCTCCTCCTGTGCTGTTCTCAAGACATTTCATCTCCCGCTCGCAGCGCTCTGGCGGGGTCTCCGCAGCTGGCACCCTAATGGCTTCGACAGATCGCGCGCGACTCCTGAATTCACGGCTGAAGCGGAACCGACAGCGGCCACGGCGCCAGCTGGACCCTGCACGGCTGTGCCGACAGAGCCAGCGGCTGAACTGACTACCTCCACTTCAGCTTTCCGTTGTTCGGCTGGACCGACAGCGCACTGGGCTGTCGCGGCACTCCCAGTCGCCTGTCCGGCTATGCCTGACTGCTTCTTGCATGTGCTGATCGATTCCAATATTCTGCCCAGGTTGCCTCGAGGTTCGCCCCTGAGGGGGCGCGCCGGGAATGGCGGGGGTGCTGCGCTCGAGGAAGATATGATATTCCCCCCAGTGAACATAGTTCTCGCATCCTTCTCCCGCCGACAGGAAGGCGTACCATTCCTTGGACAGCAGCGAGTGTCGTGCCCCGCCCTCCGAGCCGTCCGAGACGGCCGGAAACCGCGTCGTGTCGATATGGTCGGGGAACTGGAGCGCGCCGAGGGTCGATTGTGATGTGCCCGAACCCGTTGGGCACACATGAATTCAATATGGCACCACCTCGTCGCGCGTCGCTGCCACCCGCGCGCGTCCACCTGCCCGGGTCGGATCAACGCAACCAGCCCCCTGAACGGCTGCGCCGCCAGAGGGCTGGCAAAAGAACTGTGCTGCAAGCTTGGCAGCCTTCAGCACATGGCCCTCAAACATGTCAGCAATCGATGCGTCCTCCTGTTTGGTCCCCCTCTCTATCTTGTTTGCCTCGTGCTTAGCGAGGAAGTGACGCGCGTCGTTCGGTGGATGTTTAAACTTCCTATACAAGCTGTCACCATCCAGAATCACGATTACGGGCTGAACTTCGATTGCTTTGTAGCGCTCGATGCGTTGATTCATCCTTGCTCGCACGAGCGTGGCAACATCGCCCCAGAGCTTATCTACCCGGTAACTGCCGCTAGAGGAATGCCAACATCTGCGGTCCCCGCCAAAATAGAATATTTGAATATCTCCTGACTTGGAACGGCCCCCCGCCTCATCGACCACTCTCTCAGCGACCTCGAAGAAAGGAGCAAGCGCCATCATCAATTTCGCAAGGCCGCGAAACTTCTCAGTTGCACCGGCTAAGCCGCTCAAGTTGCCCTGATCCCCGCCCGAAAGACAATTCAAGGACCAACGTATAAGTTGCATAGGCGCATGCACCCCTGGGGCAAAGTTATTTCGATTCGCATACACTGGCGCGCCCCAATCGTTGTTTCTAGCCAAATCGAGCAGAGTTGTCCCGCAGGCATTCCCTCTTACATCCGCTCGGACACCGTGGACATTTGAATGCATATGGTGCTGGAGGCCTACTATCGGCCAAGCTTCTTCCCATTCTCTCTATAGAAAGAACGCGTGGAGTCCGACGCGATATGACTTGTGGCAGACCAAAAATTACACGACTGGCACGGCAACTTCGTGAGTGGGCGGAAAAACGCCGTCGGTGCCTCTCCAATCCTTATTATTGCCGCTAGATCTTCCCCGGCGCAAGGAATCCACCCGTGACCATTCACCTCCGCCAAGCGAGTGATGGCCTGGCATTTCTCCTGCAAATGTAGCCGTGCTGCCGAAGCGCGGAGGCCAGGGTCAACCACGGAGATGCACGGGTTTAGTACTTCTGCGATGAATTGCACCCGCTCGGACGGGGCGTCATTACTCAGGGGCGCGGCTAAGCCGGCGCCTGTTTGTCTCCTGTGTTCCAGCGCGTTCCAAGTGCCACGGGCCCAGCAATTCGGGTCGGGCCCTTCCTGCCCCCACCCCTGAGCTGAGGGAGGCGTCGGGCCCGGGCCGGGAGGAGGATCGCCTCCTCCATCTCCGCCTGGTGCACCTGGATCTCGAGGCGGTCGATCGTCTCTGCCATCAACTCCAGCAGGTGCTCCCCAACCGCCGGCTGAGCCGGAAGGGGGATCCCCGCTGCCTCCACAACCGGCTGCGCCGGAGGAGGCGGAACCACCTGCTGCGGCCTGCACTGGGCCATCAAACTGAGTCTGCGAAGCCTCGGATGGAGGTGCCTTTTTCTCAGCCCCTAGGGAAAACTCGACTTTGGCTTTCTTTGCAGGTCTCGAGTTGGCAGCATCACTTGACCTCTTCTGCGGCAGCTGTCCTTCTATCGCCAGGGAGATTTCGGCGTCTGGTGCTTTAACAGTCTTCGCTGGTCTCGAGTCACCAGCGTCGCTTGACCGCTTCTGCGGCAACTGTCCTTCCGTCGCCCGGGGCATTTCGGCGCTTGGTGCTTTCGCTTTGGCCTCAGGCGGCTGAGCCGTCGAGCGGGGCCTTGCCCTCTTTGCGGAGGGCTCTTCTTTCAACGCCTTCCACTCTTGGTGCTCGGCCAGGGCCTTGTCGGACAGGGCTTGTTTCACTGCGTGGGCCCTCGCATTAACATCCTCCCTGTTTACTGGGAGAGCGAAATGCGATCCCCACTTGTCAGCGGCTGAGCCGCGCGGGGCTTTATTGCAGGAAGGTCCCCGAATGTTCATATAGATTACCTGATCCGTTCTCCTGTTTGAAACGCGAGCTGCGACAAAATGCCCCGCGCCCTTCATATAAGTGAACCCCGGCGGGCCCAACATCGGCCCTATCAACTTGCCGCGATCGCAACTGCGAGCAAACTTGCCTTTACGGTCACCAGGCGGTCCACTGTAAAATTGGCATCTCAAAACTGCGCGCGGGTCAACATGGGACTGGAAGTGCCGGCGCACTTCGACGACGCATTCTGGATCCGGGGGGGGGGGGGGGGGCCGTCGTAGCTGCCCCTATAATTACCCCTGGAATATTTCTGACAAGTGGCACCGAAACCATCCACGGATCCTCGGACATCCTTCCGTAGAACCTTTGGATGACCGGCTCGTCGCATGCTTTAAGATCCTCGTTCATTTTGTTGGTGACGAAATCTCTCCGATAATAAGCCTGCGGGTACCTTTTCAGAACGACGCGCTGCATCCAGCCTCTCCGACCAGAAGGGATCACGCCTGCTCCTGGATGCAAGGGGTAGCGGAAGATCACCCCTGTAGCCCGATCCCGTCGCGTCACCCAACTCAACGCGCTCTACTATGGGCACCGCTGCTGAGGCCTTGGTTTCCCCTACCGACTGAGCCGGCGGGGAATCCCTTGCCCTCGGCTTCTGGGCCACTTCTTGCAACATTTTGTCAGGGTCATCTGGGATAGCAATGCATTGGAGGCAATCTTTGTCATGCATGTCGCTCTCCGTGCATTCTCCTAGGGGAGCTCGCCAGCACGTGCTGCAGCAATGGTCGGCCCACGCAGGGTCCTCGTAGTGGTCCTTCGGTCGGGCCGTCACTGACTCTTTCTGCGGCTCGCAGAACGGTTCATGTCCTGCTATGGCAGTCTGCTTGAATTGCTTCCATCCGAGCCCCGCAACGTACTGACACCCCATGGTTATACACAGGGAAAACCACTTTTCCTTCCCGGTCATCTCAAACGGTTGAACCGCAGAGACGTCCAAAAGCTGCCGAGTGGGATCGGTCTGTGCGCGGAACGCTTTGGAATGAGATCCGCAGCCTGCAGGGGGGGCGCGGCCGCGGCTACGCAGCGGCGCTACCTGCGGGGGGGCCGGCCGACGGCGGGCCCACCCCAGCTTTTGAGAGTAAGCGACAAGGGCGCATCTATCATGACTTGAGGAGACGGGGTCGAAGCATGAGTGTGATACAGCGAGCGCAAGCACCACGTGAACCTGTCGAGGAAATCCATCAGTAATCCTCAGCAAGCTTGCAATCCTTACCCCGTACTTCAACATGTGCATGCGTGCCGTCGCACTTGTTTCCCAATCCTGTCGTCACTATATCCGACGTGGATGCAATAGTCCATGGTTCTTCATGTAATTCCCTTCTCTGTCTCGCAAGCCGTACGCGCACCCGCGCAGAACTGATTTCTGCAATCCTATTTCTCGCGCAAAAGCCTTAACCTGAGGGTCTAGCCAATACTGACACTGGCTAGGCCATCCACTGCAGACGCTTCCCCCCGCTTCGACGACAGCAGGCGCTATATCCATGAAATTCCAAAGCAGGTATCTGAAGTCCGTCCTATTCCCCGAAGCCTACGCAGAGACCTATGATCGGATCGAACCCCAAAGTGAAATGCGTTTTCCTTTGAACGCTGTTGTATCCGCAAGTGCCTTAAATTTACCCTCATCAGTTCTCATGTCGTCGTGCTCAGTATATCGTACAACTCTACACGACTTATGAACCACATTCTTGGGATTGCCGATTCTACTGTTGGGTCCGCAACAATACTCAAGTATGAATAGTTCACCGTTCCATTCGTGTGTAATTATCGTTTGGTCCTGCTCTTGCTGCGGTGTCGACTGAGTCGACCCAGTGTTTTGCGATTTGGCTGCCGCCGCGTCAGTGATTTTGTTATCGTTCTCCCCTCCTTCCAATATTTCATGAATGCTGAGGATCTGTGCTTGTATACCCGAAGCGTCTGATTCACTGTCGGTCACGTCGAGCATGGCCATCATGTCTTTGACCTCTCGGTTTGCACTTATGGGAGCTTTTCCTGAAACCTTCCTTACCTGTGGCGGAAAGTGTTCTACCACATGCGCTTTCGGCTAAGCCGCATGCATCGCTGACACCGTGCGCGGCTACCGCAGCTGAGCCGGGAGCCGGTGTCGGACGCATTGTTTGACCACTAGGCATGGTTGTACAAGCTTGTGGTGTAACCGACCCCTTGACCGTTTCTGTTCTAGGTATAGTCGTCGCCGGCTTGCCTTCAGTGGCTCTCCTCATAATATGCATCTCGTTGCTTGGCACAATAGCTCCTTGGCGCACCGCCGCCTTGGAACCCATCCGCGGCTTGAGAATCCCCCCAAGTTTCTTCCGGGGAATGCCATCAGTGAACATCGACGCCAGGTGGTCCTGGTAGCGGGTGACTTTCCAAAACTTGTGAGTAACGATATTGACGAAGTAGAGCACTTTGACCCATGCTAATGTCTATGTAAAGCGCTTGGTACCGATATCAGCGGCTTCGCTCTGCGCGCGCTCATACTGTAAGTCAACAGCTCCTCGAGTGAACGGCTCAGATCTGGCAGCGGCATCTATGCGATGTGTTCTCGGGAAGTGCATTGACTTCATCGACCCCCCCGCTGTTATGATCTTGCACACTGCTAGATTACCTTCCATAAACGTGCACGTGACCTTTCTTCGTAACAGAGTTTCCCACGGGGGCAGCGCAGGCAATAACTCTGTCCTCAGCGCCAGATCTGCCGCAACAATTTCTGCTTCAAGTGTATTGTGGGACGCGAAGGTTTGCCGACGAGAGGCCCTGCTCTGGTCGGCCCCTGTGTAGGGTGCCCAAATGTTCGCAAATCACTGGCAAGACCAGCATCTGAATATTTCCTCGCTGTGACATCTTCCATCCGATCGCCAACCTACGATATCATTCGTTAGTGAGTGGTCGGTTTGATTTACCATATTAAGCGAATAGGATCCATATATTGCTGCTCTGTCCACTCAGTGATGCAGCTAGCTGTGTGACATACAGCGCGCAGTAGATCGAATTCAGCCATTCTCGCCCCGTTTAAATTTGCCATACGTATATTGGCGGCAATCGGCTGGAGCACACCCGACGGAGTCGGTGGTCCGCGGCTAAGCCGCGAACCTCAACGGGCTTGTCCGGAGGACCGAAGTCGACGTTGAATTTCTACGCGATTGCCAATGCCTCCTCCGCTGGGGGATATCTCTCACCTCTCGGGCCCCCCTGTCCATCTTCAAAGTCGGTGAGTTCAGGGCCGAAAGGTGTGCCCGCAGCAGGGTATGTTGCGGGGTCAGTGTCTGTCAATTGCGCATGCAGGGTAGCGCATGACTCGAAAAATTCGGTCACGTCATATTCAATGGCTCTGACAATCTCTGGTTCTCTAGGCTGATAAGGCTCAGGCGGCTGCGCCGATGAGTCACCCCAGCATTCTCGTCAGCGCTCTCCGGTTGGTTTACAGGCGCTGACGGTTTCTTAAGTTTCGGTGGCGGCGGGTCGAGTGCTGCGGGCAGCTCCCCTTGCCATTCTGCATGCTGCGTGGACAGATGATGTTCACATCCTAGGCAACGCCCCACATCTGTAGGGGATAGATTTGAATACCCTTGGGGCATCCCTCGGGTGGCTCCTGTAGTACGCTCGAATCCTTTGTCAAGCTTCGCCTGCGGTCCAGGAAGTTTGAAGTCCTCAACATAAACTATGCGATAGAGTCGCAGCTTCGGATGAAAGTAACAACTACGCCAAGGATTACACTTGATAAAGTCTTGGGACAATACATGTCCCTCACAATGTTGTTCCCAATATCCCCCAGCATCGGGATGTCCGTACAGCGAGAGAATAAGCGGGCACACAAGGTTGCGCGTGTTCTTCCAGGCAGTCGGCCACTCGTCACGCGGCAAGGGCATCCACGTCGGGTTTCTGCAAACTTGGATTGCGCGCAGGCCTGTTTTGGCGTCGGCCCGCTGGGGGTCACGCCCCACAAACAGGCCGCGCGCGCTGCTGTTTCACTCGCCTGCGTCGTTGCAAGGCTGCAAGAAAGTTCAGGGAATATGCAACTTCTTTGCTTTGGCCCCTGACACCCGAACCGTCGAACACAACTCTACCTTTATATATGCGGTCTTCATGCCCCAGTGGGAGCTCAGAGGTCTTTTCAACTAGGGTTGCGAACAGACGTCAGACATGACTTGTCTGCCTTTTTTGTCTACTCACATCGTCGTATTCCATGGCGCCTGATTCATCCCAGGTGCCAACGCTGCGCAGCCGATTCCCACTCTATCCGCAGGGCCTCGCGGGCATCTGCGTCAACTGGCGCCTCAGCCTTGGGCGCGGGCCTAGCCGCGGCAGCGTCGATCCGTGGCTGGCACAGCTCACTAGGCAGTTGGAACGACTGTTCAATGATGTGGATGTCGTCAGTGAATGGGTTGTACAAATATTCCAAGTCTAGTCTTTCCTTCTCCCGATGATCAGGCAATGGTGAAGCGGCGGCCGCTGGACTCGAGGTTAGGGAAATCGAGGTCGAGCCAGGGAGATCGAGGTCCTCGCCGACTGAGTCGGGAGGTACCCCGCCCCTCGAGATGGCCCCGCCATGCCAGGTCAGCTTCCACCGCGCTTCTTCGTCATCGGAAGCGCCTTCATCGCTCCCTGAGTCTGCGTCTGTAGACGACTCCTCCGCTGGGCCAGCAGGGTGCAACAGCGCGGGCCAATCGGTTTCAGTTTCTTCCGGCACTATCGCTTCCCCCTTCTTTTGCAGCCGGAAGTCGGCCTCGGGCTTAGGATTAACATCGGAGGGTCTAAGCGGTGCAGGTTCGTCTGGCCCCTCCTGGGGTTCGACTGAGTCGATTCCAATTTCACGAAGCAGCGCGATGCAAGGTCCTGGGTCATCAATGCCGAAGAAACCGCGTTTTTCAAGTCTGACTTGTTCCACTGCCTTCCTTCGTTCGGCATGACTCATGTTGAACCATCGGCTCGGGTGCATCCCAGGGTTGGTGGAGCCTCGCAATATATTTAACTATTGAACACCATATAGTGGGTCAGGGTCAGTGGCCCATACTCTTGTAACAGGTACATAGTCTGGATCTTAGTGCAACGCGACTCGGATGCTACACGTTTTCCGTCGGTCTTTCAATGGCAACATCTCAGTTAGCTCATCCTTAGTGAGCCCGACCGCGACGCGTCGATCTTCATACTATTCCATGGTGTCTAGATTTCGTGTGGCGCGGGCGACCCAAGTACTCTTGATCTCGGCTGAGCCGCGGAGAAGTTGGACTGAAAGTCGAATTTGTACCCCACGCGTGCGAGACCAAACTCCTGTTTTGGGTCAATATCTGGTCTCGTGTCTCGAGTCTCCTTTGGGATCCCTACCGACCGGCGCCGCAGGCACGTCGTCCACGACGATGCCCCCGGGAGTCGCCCTCGGGGTCTGAAGGCGGCGCGGCCTCGCCCTCTGGAGGGGGCGGTGTTATTGGTTCGCCGGGGCGTCTGTCACTAAACTGACTACCTGCCAGACCACCCCAACCCAACCCGAAGACCCGAATTTCAGGTTGGGGGGGGGCATGGGCTCCATATGTGTTTTCCCTACCTAGGCTCTGCCTAGAAGGGTTCTTACTCGGAGGCTTAAAGGGCCGGGCAGTGGGGCCCGCCCCGGGCGGTTCCCCCGGCATCCGCCCCGCGGTTCCCCCAGTGGCGTTCCCTTAGCTTCGCGTTGCTCATCTCATCTTAGCTTAGCTTCCTTCATATTACCTTAGCTTAGCTTCATCTTACCTCAGTTTTACCTTAGCTTAGCTTACCTATATCTTAGCTTCGCTGAGCTTTTAGCACAGCAGAGCACAGCATAACATAGCGTAGCACAGCATAGCGCAGCATCGCATATGATAGCATGGGTGTAATTCCCTACCTAGGCTCTGCTTAGAGGGTTAACTTAGCTTAGCTTAGCTTTAGTTTAACTTCGCATATCGCAGCGCTGCATTAGCATAACATAGCATCGCATATTTTTGCATTCCCTACCTAGGCTCTGCCTGGAAGGGTTCGTACTCTCTGGGCTTAAAGGGGCCGGGGGGTGGACAGCGCCCCAGGCGGTTCCCCCAGTATCCGCCCCGCGGTTCCCCCAGTTACGTCCCCTTAGCTTAGCGTCGCTTATTCCCTACCTAGGCTCTGCCTAGAGGGCTAGCGTAGCTTAGCTTTAGCATAGCGCAGCGCTGCATTTGTAAAACATAACATAGCATAACATAGCCAATTATATCATAGCCTAGCGCAGCATAGCATAGCATAACATAGCATACCATATCATATCATAGCGCAGCTTAGCAGATCATAACATAACATATCATAGCATAGCACAGCGCAGCATGACATAGCATAGCTTAGCTTAGCATATCATAGCATAGCATAGCACAGCGCAGCAAAGCATGACATAGCATAGCATAGCTTTGCAACGCATGCTGCTTTCCAAGGGGTCCAACTTCTAGGTCGGGTCGCACTGGGGTAATTTCGATGTTCCCGGACCCCCCCACACTGGAAATGGAGGGCAAATTGAAGTCTTCGGGTTGGGTTGGGGTGGTTTGGTGGGTGGTGATAAACGGCGGAGCCGTCTGTGAACCTAACCGGGCCCCTGTCCAGCTGAGTCGGCAGAGGAGCCACCGAGGGGTACTATAACGTTTTTGATCTCGGTCTGGGCTTTTTCGCGCGCTTTCCCCATGGGGACTTGGGGCTCTTGGTCAGCCGCAGTGCCATCCAAAATGTTACTGTAGATATGATCAGACTTCTCAATTATTTGGCGCTTGCCTGCTGGCGTTCGCCTGGATTCTACGTTGAATCCGTCAAGTTGTCTCAGTGGCGACACGTAGCTCTCGGGCCCTACCATGCCCCCCGCTGTATGTACATATCCGAAATAGATCCCCGCGACCATCGCCCCTCCGGTCTTGGCGATCCGAAATCGCGATCCAGGAGGGGGCACGAAGCGTACGAGGGGTCCGAAAAGGAGGAGCGGAGCGGCAAAGTCGTGTCCGAATCTGCACTTCCATGGCGAATCGCCAGGGATCCGAGGGTTGTAACAAAAACAAACATATCGGACGGCGCGCATCCAAAATAGCGGGGGAAGGCCGGCCTGCATCAATGAGGCTCGGGCCCCCATCTGAACGATTCCGTTCGGCCGTTCAGCAACAGCCATAAGATTGCTGTTGCCGGGGATGGTTGGATCATGTGCTATCTTTAACTCTATGCACGCACATGCGAGTTCCTTCGCCCCATCAGTGTAAAAGTATTCAAGCTTCTCTCCCAGACCTTTAAGGTTGATCAAAAATGACAAGTGTGAACCGCAGATTTATCATGCACACCCTGAGCCGCTAGGAAATCTGCAGCCTCGTCGCGAAAAATCACGCGCGCGGTCTCATCCTAGAGCCCCCGCGATAGGTCATCCATCGCAAGCCAGTGATCCATTGTGGTCAGGTGTCCGAACGTGACGGGCTTCGCGTATGGTCTAGGTACCTCGAGCCCTCTGTTGCGCGCCTTTCTTTGTTGGCGCCGTAGTGCCTTTGCCCAGTTACATACTGGGCAGAAAAGATTCTTCGGGGCATGAGTTAGCAAATGCGCGAGGGGTGCCGCGCTCTTTTTGAATCGCTTAGTCGCGGAGACTGGCACCTCAACCTCTGCGTCGTCTGGGTCGGAATCGGGCGGTACGTCGACGTCAACAAGGCCAACGCCACCCGAGCCCTCATCTGCATCCCCCCTCTGGCCAGGTGCTGCAGCAGTTGCGTTGGCATCAAGCCCTTGATCCATGTCGTAGGGCAAAAATCCGGAGACCCCGTATAAGCAAGGGCTCCCACGCGCAGCCGCACAGCCTCCGGCTAAGCCGTGGTGTGGTGTAGTACAACCAACGACCGAGTCGTGGTTGGGAGAAGATGAAGAACTTACTATGCCCATGACGCAGGTAGGCGTTCGATTCCAACCGCGCTCACGAGCTTTCTGAGGCGAGTCGTCGAAATAGGTGACGATATCCATGGAGTCTACGTCGGGCGGGAATGGGCTCTCGGGCACGGCCGGCCTGCCGTCCGCATAGCCATGGTTACCAATCATCTCTTGTGTATGCAAGTCTATGGTTACGCGACTCTGGAGTGAGTGGGGCGGAGGGCCTCCTGCATATCCCACATCATCCAGACATGTTGGCGCCTGACGCCACGCGACACCACCGCTCGGGAGTTGCAGGCTTCCCGGCAGCAGCCGCGCACATCCACTGACCCAGCGCCTCTCTGCCTGATAGGGCCCAGTACGGTATCTTGCCCTCAACGATCAGGTCCACTCCATGACCATTGGGTAGAAGTGAATAGGGTCCCTGACCTGCTGGCCAGACGAAACTAAAGCCGTCATCCATGCACGGCTCTCCTGCTGAAATGACTGCCAGTGTTTCCGGCATGTCCCATGCTTCAAAATTTCCATCCCTAAAGTTGGGGCATGCGACGCGAACTGAACCTAGGGCCCGTGAAGAACCCCCGCAGTGTTCAGGGTGATCGACTCCTCAAGACGCCTGATCATTCCCATTGCGCCTGCAGCGCGAAGTTAAACTTCTCTGCGAGGAGATTGTGCCCACAGCCAATGTCAACTATGAAACTAAGCGACCCGAGGTGCACGGATGATCTCTCCTTGCAGCCCACGGCGGCTGAGCCGCCTGGGACAACCGCTTCCCTCCCCTCGGATTCCAACCAAAGATGCCAAACTTCATCGGCAAGGTCGGACGCCCTAATCAGGGCTGACATCGACGATGCTGTCCATTGTGTTAACATCTGCCGATATTCTGCACTCGGGAACCTCCGCCTATCGTCTGCGCTCGAAGGCAGCTCCTTCGGGCTGTGGCGACGTACCTTCCTCAGAGTAGCAGTGGGCTCTCGGGCCGAAGGGTTTTTTCGAACGCGAAGGCCGCGCCGATCCGTCTTCGCAGAGCTGACGCAACTTCTAACATGGGGCTCGCCAAAAAACAATACAATGACTTCCCTTGGAAGAGGTTGTGACTGAACGAGGATAGCGACGAATTTAGTCAGCCTGTCCTTACGTTCCTGTTGCGTCTCGGAAGCGGGAACTGCTTCCTCGGAGAACTCATTAATTTCCCTGGCGCGCGCGTGGTATTTCGCAACCGTCGAAAAGTCACCGGTTGAACTAGTCTGAAGGCCATGGGGGCCTCTAGCCAGCGGGGCTGGATACACACAGGTGCTCGCACTGGCTGAGCCAGTGGGCCGAAGCCCTTTTTTCCCCTTTTCGGCTGAGCTGCTACGGGCGCCGTGACACCCTCTTGGCGAGGTGGATGAGCATCAGCGTGAAGAGTAAAGCTTGTCCCGTCAGCGTCTCGGCACTGGCGCGAACTCCGCCAGTGCTCAGCCATCGTCGCGGTTGGCCACGCGTGTTCTTCGCGAACCAACAGTCCTTGCCGCGCAAGCAGGCCCCTGTTTCCGCGAACACTTTGCAGGGCTTGTCTTTTCCGTGTCCTGTGCCCTTCTCTCTATTCTTGTCACGACCCTTGCTCGATTCTCGGCTGCGCGGTGTCTCCCTTGGCGCGGCGCTGCTGGCGTTGGCAGCAGCGGAGTCGGCTTGCTTGGGGGTCCGTTGGTAGCCAGGAGACCCCCCTGCCTTGAGCTGAGCTTCTCCGTGCTTGCCTCGCTTTATTTTCTCGGCATCCGTCAAGCCTGGACGCCGTTTATAGCATCCGCTCTGTAGACCCGTGCAGCTGCAAGGGTCCCGCGAGAAGGCATAACGCACCAGCTTGCTCTGACGTTCTCGCGACGTCTCCGATTGGCTTCTCGCCCGCGGTTGTCCTGCATTGGAGTTGCCAAACGTATTCGACGGAGTCGAGGAGCGAGGCCGATCCTTCCATTTCGGGTAATTGTTACCTGGTTTCCCGCTCCTGCCTCTCCGATCAGTCTTCCCGCCAGCTGGTTTGCTGGTGCCGCCCGCCACCGGCTAAGCCAGAGCAGCTGGCGTCTTGGGTTTCTTGTGGTTGCAAGGGCAACCCTGTCCCGCCTCGGGGCAGTTCTTTCCCTGCTTGACGTGTCTGCAGGTCGTCTCGCCTTTGGTGCGTCCGCTCGCTGTTGTGTCAGTGGGCAAGCCTAGCCGATGCGCTGTCGCTGCCATTGCGGAAGCTCCTCGTCCGCCCCCGCCGCCCTCATTCATCCCGCCGATGAGGCGGGCCGGTCTATTTTTAGAATTAAGGGTCGACTCGCGTTCGGAAATTGCCCACTTCTCACGATCCCGCATCGTGAGCAACTCATCCTGCCACAGGAGCCAATGGTGAGAACGCATTCCTGTTCCGGGAAGGTCTGTCGATATTTCGCACCACTGTATGATCCCGTCTATAGTCTCGGAACTTGTTTGATCTGTTCGTAGAAATGCGCGTGGATTGATCGGGCGATCGATAGTGATCTTAGAGAGATCGCGGCATACCCAGGGCTGGCAGCTTTCGGATCTGACCGAACAGCAGACACGTATGGCACGGATCATCTCGCGACCCGTGAGAAGGCGTTGCTCAGTCTGACACGAATGTTCCGTGCGTTTGCCTTGCGGAAAAAATGGGCATGCTATGCCCAGAGATTACGGCTGCGTTTCATTATGGCAAATGTCTCAAGCAGGTTCGTTGCTATCATCATATTCAGACGCATGAAGACCCCAGCTGCCTGGAGGTTCTCCTTGGGATTCTCTGGATTCATGGCTTCCATGATCCACATTTGCGATGCCTTGACATCGTGCCAAGACCCAGCCACCGCCCGTATACAGCGTTGTTTCTATTCTCGCAGTGGCTGGACGCTTGGGATGTCCATGAGGTTAAGCTCCTCATTGTTCCCAAAAGGTTCTCCAAGCGGGGCCCATTGGGTTGGCAATGCATGGCTGCAGCGCGGGGTTGTTGGGGCCATTTGGCCCTCCACCGCCGTCTCCGCCTGGGCCCCCTCCATCACCCGGCCCCCCCGGAGGGTCGCCCGGCGGCTGAAGTTCCCCCGTTTCGTCGAACTGCATGGCCGCAATTTCCCGGTGCTGGGCGCCGTACTCTGGTCAGCCCTCTGATCGTTATCGTCGCCTCCCTGTCCGCCCCCATCCCCACGCGATACGGCTGCGCCGCGGCCAGGTAGGTCGCAGTTGTCGGGTGGCCCTGAGAATTTGGCGTTAAAAAGGGACGTTACCAAGGTTCGATCCTTGAAAATTGTCCGGAATGAACCTCCATTCGGATTTCTCTACGGCCGGCCCTGGAATGAACCCTGAGTTCGAGAGAGGAAGCCTGGGTGCACGCTGCGCCGTTAAAGGAGGCATTCGGTCAAAGTCCGACTCCATCGATTTGAACGACGGCATACCCGTGACAATGGCGAAATAGCAAACCTGTCGTTCCAACCCAGCGCCCCTTTGCAGTGCGCGTTCCTCTGTCTTCCGCAACATTACCTGATCTACTCTGGCAGCGACTATATATCGTCCGATGGCTGCCAGTTCTGCCTTGTGATCCTCTAGCTCATGTACTTGCAGCTGGCGCCTGTCTATGATCTCTTCCGATTTCTCCGGGTGTCTCGGCGCCGCCTCATTTGCCTTGCTTTCGCTGCGGTACTTGTCTTCAAATCTGCTCAGCTGTTCCGCCTTTGTCACGGGATCGTCTTGTTCCCTTGACTCCTTGCACCCGTCGCATTCTGCGAGCCTCTCGGCGCCTCCGCCCAGGTGCCCCCTCCGCGCGGGCGTCGCGCGCCCCGCGCAGATCCCGATGGCAAGCTCTGACAATATGTGACATGACTCATCTGGCGTGCCCGCCCGAAATCGGGTCGGCGCGGCCGCCCTCGCTCGGACTGGGCGAGCAACAGTCGGACTCGGAGGAGGCTCTACATGCGTCGGCTGAGCCGGCGTTGAGTTGGCCCTCTCCTGCGATCCAGCACCTCCCGGCTGAGCCGCAGGCGCAAGCTTGACCTCTGGCGCAGCTATTGCGCCAGGTTGCATAGCTGTCTGGATATTTCCCAGGGCCCCCCCCGCAGTCTTGCGCTGCTCTGGGTCAGATGTTAGCCTTCAATTTTCTTCGCTCACGGCACGAATGACGAGTGCATCGTTCTTGATCCGCTCATCTGCGCGCCCTCTGCATGGTTCCAGGCCTCGGCCATCCTTCTTTGATCGTCATGCCGTAGGGCCTGGGCCCCCCGACCCTGCCCCCGGGGTGTTCACGCCGCTTCTAGCATTATCTTTTTCGGCCTCGAGCCCGGCAGCATCGCGTTGATTGCGGAGCCCTTGATTTTCTCGCGCTGCCTGCTCTCGAGCCACTCTCTCTCCTTCCCGCCCGGCTGTCTCAGCTATCATGCGAGATTCAACGCGGCCTTTGTCGGCCTGCAGTTGGGGCGACGAAATCATGTATTCGGCCGCCCCCTGAACCCTCCGCCTCTCTTCCCCTTCCCGCGCGATGCGCCGCTGAACCACGTCCTCAATCCCTGCCATTTCCGCTTCCGCTTGCAGCGCGCGTTTCTGCGCACCTTCTGCAATGGCAGCCTTTTCACGTTCAGCTATCTGCCATTGCCCTCTTCCCTGCCTCGGGTTCAGCGAGCTTGCGGTCGGCTTCCTCGGCGGCCGTTTAATCAGCATGTGCCCGGAGAAACATATGCGCGCACTTGTTGCACTCAGCTGCTCCCTATCTTGCTTCTGTTTCTCTTCCCACTCGCGAATGGCGACATGGCGGCAGTTGCGCTCCTCTAGCGCCCAGCGCAATGCATGCTTCGCAAAGCCACGATGAGCTACATTTCGGACGCACCTTCGAACGCTCTGCACGTGGAGGTCGGCGACGCGCCCCCCCCCCCCCCCGGTTTGCGCGATTTCCCCGGGCAACGATTCCCTGCCTGAGGCGGGCAACTGGGGCCCGCGTTCCAGCGCTTGTCCCAGATAGAAAAACTGCTGGCGGTCCTATCCGACGACGGACGAGGTGACTCAAGGGCGTCAAATCCTCTGGAGCTGGAACGTCCGGCTCTTGGGGCCTTTTCCCGACCCCCGCTGGATGTCGGCGTATGCTGCTCCCTTATTCTTGACCCCTTGTTCCGTGGGGTGTCATGTTGCCTCTGCGTTTGCTCATCTCTTTCGTCTTGCATCATGAGCTCGCCAAGCTCTGGTACACTGTCATTGCCACCCCTCGGCGGCATGAAACTGCGTCGATAGAAGCCCTTCGACAATGGTGGGGGATTAAGATCGTCAGCATCGCTCGTGGTCTTCTTTGTCTTCGGGAGTGGAGTCACACCGGTCGGCTCTCTCGCGCGCCGAGCTGGGCGCGCGGCGTCGGGCGAGTTCTCTATCGGCTGAGCCGAGAAGCTCTCCCTTCCACGGCCAACTCTCCCGCTCTCGGAGCTTTTCTTCCTCAAGATCGTCATTCGAATCAAGGATGGCCCTCCGAAGGTCCTCAGCCGGCGCGTAATCAATTGTCTCGGTATCCGACAGGTCTACGCCTGCGGCGAGCCCGTCAGACGAGCTTTGGAGAGGATTGAGATGATACGATGGGCCATGCGGCGTATGGAATTGGGCATCTGGATCGTTCTTTTCGATTGAATGCGAGCTCTCTTCCTCTGACTGTCTATCGCTCTCTTCTTCGCCCTGTCCATTCATGACAAACTGTTGTGCTATTTTTCCTCGTCATGATGCTCTCCACCCGCTAAGCCGGCGGGGGCATTTTCTGGCGGGCTCTGCTCTCCATAGGTCGCGCTGACTGATGTCCTCGGGCTTGAATGCGCTGATGCGACTGCAGGTGGCCCTCCGACGGAAGCACTGGCTGAGCCATGCCCTCCGCCTAATGTTTGAACTCTTCTTCATCTGGTTATATATATAAATATCGGGACATCCCCCTCTGTCAGATCCATCACACATTCCAACGCCCTTCTGGGAAGATTGAAAGAAAGAGGCCACCCCCTAGAGGCGCCTTTCTTGGTAATACACTCGGGATGGCATTGTCGTTATACTTCCCCGAGCGTTCCTTCCTGCGATCTCATGTTCAGCGAAGTATGTTTGAAGTGAGGAGGCCGGCCGGCCGGCCGACGCGCGGGCGGGAGCTCGCTCCTTTTCCGGTAATCTTAAGCCAAACAGCTGCAGTCGGGTAAAGTACACGGCAGTGCAAAGGAGTGAATGCAAGGGCAGCATGATGGTGGTGCGGAGAGGAGCGCATGTATTAAAACTCGTTCAAAAACCATGGAAACATTAAGGAGTTGGGCCTCTGGGGGAATGCTTCAGAGACTGTTGGAGGCTCTTGAAGGCCTCTTGCGCCTTGTTGGGGGCCTCTAGGGGGCCTCTTGGGCGCTCCTAGGAGCCTTTTATGGCCACTTCGGCGCGTCCTTGGGCGGAGGGCTCGATTTGTGACGCTCGGGGGCCAGGATCTTCGTGAGGAGTGTCGAGAAATGGCTCTCCAGGGGGCGCATTGGTCCACATGCGCTGTTTTGCCCTGCTGGCACGCGCTAGTGTTCGCCATAGAGAAAAGATGACGTTGGGCTCCAGCTTCGCCCCCCCCATCTCGCTCAGCAACGCCAGAGCCCGCTGCCACTGCTCGCCCTTCTCGCACGCGCTGATCCCAGCGCTGTAGCTGACTAGGGCTGGCCCATGGCCTAACGCCCACGGCACAAGTCCGAGATGGCATGTTGGACCAGGGCAGAGATGTAACCGAAAGGCTTTCGGGATGGCATTTGGCCCAAACTTCGGCTCTGCTGCTGCTGCTGCTGCTGCTGCTGCTGCTGCTGCCGCCTGCAGGTGCAGCTTGCCTCTGCATGGGGCATGTTCTTGCTGCAGCCTACTTTTGCTGTGCCGCCGTTGCCTGCTGCGGAACGCTGTTGTTCGTTGTTGCTGCTTGAGGCTGCAGGGTGCTGCGTCTTGGTGTCCTTGCCAGCTAACGAGCGCAACCTGGAGCTCGTGAGTGTGCGAGGAGCGAGTCGCAAGGAGTGATGAGTCAGGGCCGAGGGGGGAGGTGGGGAAAGCGAGGAGCAATTAGCGAGGAGCACGGTGCGAGAAGGGAGGAGCGACGGCCGATGAAAGAGAGAGAGAGAGAGAGGGAGAGAGAGAGAGAGAGAAAGAGACATTGAGAAAAACGAAAGAGAAATATGCGAGTAAGGATAAGGGAGAGCCGAAGAGGAGAGGGGAGGCAGGCGCCACCAGCCAGTATAGGGAGAAGCGAGGGGGCAGGAGAGCGAGGTGGAAGGAGCGCGGTTGAGCGAGAACACAGAAGCCAGAAGGGAGGCGAGGGAGGCGAGGGGCGAGGAGAGAGCGTGGAGGACAGATGCGCGTGGAGCGAGGAGAGGGACCCAGAAAGGAGGCATGAGAGGAAGCCAGAAAGGAGGCATGAAAAGAAGCCATCACACGCATGTCGCCATGGCCTCGGCGCGCGTGTGGCCGAACATGGGGCTCTTTTTGGGTGGTCGGCACGGTCACAGGGCTCCATGGGGATCTTCCTTCGAAGGCCTCGTCGAGGCTGTTCTTGGGGTGTCATGGGGCCTCTCGGGGTCCCCTTGTGGCCTGAGTTGAAAACAACGGGGGCCTCCTGGGGCTTCTAGGGGGCCTCTTGGGGGCCTGCTGGCGGCTTCATCCTGGAGCGGAGGCCTCAAAATGTCGAGTTCCCCCTCTTGGGGGCCTCGTGGGCGTCTCCTGGACCGTCTTGGGGCCCTCTAGGGCCGTCTGGGGGCTCTCATGGGAGCCTCTGAGGCTGTCTTGGGGGAATCAAGGGGGCCTCCAAGGCCTGCTGGAACGCTGCGAAAACAAAAACTACAAAACCAAAACATGCAAGTCTTCCCAACGAGTCGGAACATTGCCTTTCGCGGCTGTCTTGGGGGCCCTTGTGGATCTTTCTTGGGTCGTCTGGAGGGCCTCTTCTTGGGCCGCTGGGGCTGTCTTGGGCGCCTCTCCGGCTGTCTCCGGGGTTCCCGGAAGGAAAATAACCTCGATTGACGCACCGTACCTTCTCGCACGCAGAGGGTCCAGCATTGTAGAGGAGACTGGCGCTGACCCGTACCTTGCTGGCCTCGAAGTTTGTCCGAGATGGCACGTTGGCTCGGGGCGGAGCTGTTGCGGGAGCTTCGGCTCTGCTGTTGCTGCTTGCAGCTGCAGGAAACTGCTGCCTGTTCCATGCTGCTGCTTTCTGATTATGTGCTAATGCCGGCGGAGGGCTGCGTGCTGCTGCTGCTGTTCGCTACTTCTCCTTTTTAACTTACAGGGTGCTGCTTCACTGTACTCCAGCCAATTAGCTAACGCAACCTGCCGCTCGCGAGGTGAACGAGGAGGGAGAAGCGAAGGGAAAGAACCGAGGAATCAGGTTCGACGATGGAGGCGGGAAAAACGAGGGCTCAGCAAGGATCAAATAGAAGGCCGAGGAGCGAGGAGCAAAGTGAGTAAAATGACCACGATGGAAACCACCGCCTCCGCAAGTTCACATAAAAGAAATCCAGGACGGGCGAAATTCAGAATTTGTGGGGCAGCAATTCCCGCTTGCGCTCATGGCCCATGCGGCAGTGCGCGCAGCTCAAGCATTTACGTGCGCCCAGTACTCCAAAAGTTACCCTAGCAGAACCCTGATAGCAGCAAAGGTGGCATGAGAGACTTGTGAAACCTGCAGGACAGGTGGGACCACCGAGGCCTGCTAGACCAGTTGGAGCTGTGAAACCTGTGGGACCTGCGGGACCTGCGGGACCTGCGGGACCTGCGGGACCTGTGGGACCTGCGGGACCTGTGGGACCTATGCGCGACCTGCGAGCTCTCCGGGCCCTGCAGGACCTCTGGGACTTGTCGGACCTCTGGGACCAACGAGCCCTGGTGGGCCTGTGGGACCTGTGGGACCTCGTCTTGTGGGACCTGCGGGACCAAAGAGACCTGTGGGATTTGTGGGGTCTGTAGGAAATGCGGGACCTGTGGGGCCTGTGGAACCTGAGAAACCTGTGAGACCTGTGGGGCCTGTGGGCCTGTGGGACCTGTGGGACCTGTGGGACCTGCAAGACTTGCGAGACCCGTGCGGTTTGTGGGACCGGTGGGACCCGTCGGACCTTTGGGACCCGTGGGACCTTGTGGCCCGTGAGACCTGTGGGACCTGTGAGACCTGTGGGACCTGTGAGACCTGTGGGACCTGTGGGACCCCTGGGCCTGTAGGACTTGTGGGACCTGGGGGACGTGTCGAACATGAAGCGCGGAAAGTGCGAAGATAAACGCGGCATCACCCTCGAAATGTTTGCGTGTGGAGGCGATGCTCTGCACAGACACCTGTTGTCGTGTTTGAATTCGTTGCTCAACACAGGATGCATCGATCCCACATGGCAGGAAACGTGTTTTGTCATGCTGCCGAAAACGGGGAGCAGACATGATGTAAAAAACTGGCGCCCCATAGCCATTTTACGCATCACATATAAGACATTTGCACGATTACTGTTTGCACGCTTGCAGCCTGATCTAGAGAAAGAACAAACACATGACCAGGTAGGATTCCGTCCAGGCCGCTCCGTGGACGACGCTTTTGTTGTTCTGGAGGATCTGTCCACGAAAGCTTGGGAGTGGCAACTCCCACTGTGGATCGCTAGCATAGACCTCACGAAAGCGTTCGACAGGCTGGAACACCACGTGCTTTTCCAGGCATTGTCGGAGCAGGGAGTTCATGTAGAATATGTGCGTCTCTTGTCAGACATCTACAGTGCCCAATGGGGCAGCGTCAATGGAAGTGAAGCGTTCGACATTACGCGCGGCGTCAAGCAAGGAGACGTTTTGTCTTCATTGCTCTTTAACGCCGGCTTGGAGCACGCAATTCGGAAGTTCAAGCTGCGTGCTCGGCAGTGCGGCTTCGACGTTGGAGGCGTCAGCTTGCTTAGCAATATACGGTACGCCGACGACATTTTACTATATGCGCGTTCTGCAGCAGAGGTTTGTCGCATGCTGGACATCCTTTCGGAAGATTTGTCAGCATGCGGCCTGTCATTGAATGCAGACAAAACGCGAATAATTACTAACGACGTTGCTGTTTCCAATGCCGCAGAGCCCACCATTCTGCAGCTTGCCGGTTGCCAGTTGCCAGTTATGACGTCCCAGGTGTTTCATAAGTATTTAGGTAAGAAATTTGGGGGGCGACTTGCGCAATGGGTCAGAGTGCAATGTGAACTACCGCATGGAGTGCGCATGGGGGAAGTTCCATTCCCAGAAGGCAGTACTTTTGAACAGATCTATATCTTTGCGCCTTCGTTTGAAGCTTTTCGACGCGATTGTTACGCCCACGGCTGTTTACGGCCTTTCGACAACAGCCATGACAGCACAGCAGCGGGCGCGAGTTGTATCGACGCGCTCAAAAATGCTCCGCCGGATAGTTGGTCTCGGCAAGCTTTCCCACGAAAGTTGGGAGGAAGCGGGGCGACGCACCAAGCAGAAAGTGACCGTTGCTTTGAAGATTTTTCCTGTGTCGAACTGGCTTGTCGTGTTGGATCGCTCAATGTGGCGCCTCGTGGCGCGACTCGCCACCGGCGGCTCGCGAGAATGGCCGGCGCAAGTTCTACGGTGGCGTCCGGACGGCATCAGACGCCGAGGGCGGCCACGTCGAAGATGGACAGATGCCGTCGATTCATTTCTGCGACAAGAGCACGGCACGAATTTAATGAATGTGATTCGCAGCCAGGAGCCTTTCCCTTGGCAGCGGATGGAAAAGCATTTTCTAGATTTCATGAAGAGCGACTGATGTATACTACTATGTATAATTTATTGCTGCCCTGTCCACTACGTTTCTCTTGCATGCGCGTTTTGTTGCCGTAGTGTCTCACGCCCTCCGGCTCCGCTTGCGGAGCGAGGTGCCTCCATAGGCCCCTCGACCGGACTTGACTTGACTTGAGTGGGGCCAGTGGGAATTACGTGGCCTGCGAGACGTCTTGGAACTGTAGGACCTGTGAGGCAGGTGGGTCCTGTGAGACCTGAGGGGCCTGCAGGATCAACGAGACCTGCGAAACCTGCAGAGCCTGTGGGACCTGTGGGCGTTGTGGGAGCGGTGGGACATGTGGAACCTGTGGGACCTCTAGGATTCATGGGACATGAGAAAGCTATGGGATTTGTTAGGCCAAAGGGACGTGTGGGGCCTGCGAGACCTGCCAGACTTGCGACGCCTGCGGCGCCTGCAAGATTTGGGCCTGCGGGACCTGTGGGATGTGGGATATGTGGGACATGCGGGACCTTTTAGACTTAGGACAACTGTGGGACTTGGGAGACTTGTGGGACCCGTGGGGCCCGTGGGACCTGTGGGAACTGTGGGGCCACTGGGACCTGCGAGACCTGAGAGACCTGCGAGACCTGTGAGACCTGTGGGACCTGCGGGGACTGTTAGATCTGCGCGACATGCGAGACCTGTGGGCCTTGTGGGCACTGTGGGACCTGTGGGACCTGTGAGATCTTTGAATCTTGTGGGACCTTCGACCACCGAGGGCCGAAATAAGGCTCTGAATTGTGAGACCGCCAGGCACCCAAGTAAGACCTTACTTGGGACCCGGGGAACTCCTTATTAAATTGCGTGGATCGGCAGATGTCTCGTGCTTTGGGACCATCGAAGCCCCCATGAGGGATTTATCAAGGAACCCGAGGGTTCCTTGCGTCCACCATGTTTTCTTGGAGCGGGGGGACCCACACCTCAAACGTCCCATCGTGGCCGTCGGAGGCCCTCAACTGGCCACCCCGCTTGGAAACGCGACGCAACTGTTCTGCCGAGTCCCGAAGCCGACTCTGATGCCGTCACCGCCGCGCATGCACTGCAGCCGCTAATCCGCCAGCAAGCCCGAAGAACCGCCATGGAGGCGGGCACGACCCCAGACGGCACCAGCAGACCCCCCGGGTAGCTCGCGACGGCTCACGATGGCTCCGAAGTGTCCCACAGAGGCCCAAAGCGGCCCAAGGGTGCCCCCAAGAGGCATCCAAGACAACCCAACAGGATCCCGCGACAAGCCCGATGCGGCCTGAGAGTAGCCCGCGAGAGACCCAAGAGAGGTAAAAACAACGGACGCAGAATGAGGCAGAGGGACTCACAACGGGGGGACGGAGGAGGGGGGGCGACAACGAAAACGAAGGAGTACGCCCCGAACCGACGCGGATAAGCGTGTCACAAGTTGCGGCCATTGCACAGGTATGAGCGACGATCTGTCGCGTGGTACGGTTTTCTTGACGGCGCTCTCTCGCCGCGCCGAAACATGCGCAATCGCAGTGCGCGGGACTTGCCGCGAACACATCGGCATAATGCAAGCGCCCGATTCTCTACGCGCAACCGCATAGCGCATGATTTGTCAACGAAGTCGCGCCCTCCACGAGCCGACCGGGCTCTCCATTCTGAGACGCGCGCAATGAGAAAAACCAGCCAAAAAAACAATGCGATAAGAGGGTGGGGCAGGGCAAAGGGAAGAGGCCGGGCGAGAGGCGAACCACAAATGATCACCGCCCAAAAGAACGTGGCAAGCGCAAGCGCTGAACAAAACAACAGGACCGACATTCCAAGTATTTGGCGCGCCGCCAAGAAGGGAAGGGGGGCGGGGGGCCCGCGCGCCCAGAAGGAACAGACTTGGCGGCGTGCTAGACGCTACAGGAGGCCTCGCCACGCGGAGGCGCTCTGCTCGCATGAGCGAGCGCATCGTCGCCGCGCGCGCGCGGGGGCAGTCCGCGCATGAACAAGTCAGCGCAATCACGCCGCGCGTGCGCGGGGGCAGTCCGCCCATGCAAGACACGGGCAACTAACAGGCGAAACGGGCGTTCCGCGCCGCCTTAAACATAGTAGTGCAATGCCGCAGCGACCACGTTCTTACTACTGCGACCCCCCCCTGATCAGCGCGCGCGTGGGTCGTGGCAAACGGGCGCCGCCGTGCGCGATCGCCACTCGGCCTTGCGAAAGCACAAAGCACATTGAAGGGAATCTCCGCGGGAAGAGCGCTGCATGTGGCCAGGCTGCAACCTTTCGAGAAAGCACTGCGTCAAAAAAATAGAAACGCTCGCCAACGACGGCCGCAGCGCAGAAACAACCAACAACATAATTAAAACAAACGCCCAGAACTTCCAGTTGCGGTGGTTTCTTGCGCGGTCATCAAACGCGGAAAAAAAACTTGAGAAGCGGCTTCAAAATCCCTTGGAGGCATCTTGGGGCAATCGTGGGCCCATTCGGGCATCGTGGACCCTCTTTGGACTGTCGTAAGCTAAACTGGGCCCTCGTGCGGGGCACTGGATCTTGCGAGCCGCTCAGGGCGTCCTTGGGGCATCCTGGCCCGGTATCGGGGGCTCGGGATCTAGTTACTAGATCCCGAGCCCCCGATACCGGACCAGCGATTCATAGTACACTGCGTTCTAGATTCTAGCACACTGCGTTCATATCTGGCACGCGATTCGCTCAGAGTTGGTACAGATGAGCTTGGGCTCCGACATTACATCCCGCAACTCGCTGAGCAGCTATCGCCATTGGGCTCCAACTTCGCAGTCGACATCTAGTTAAGCAGCGGCATGACCCGCTTTCACTGCCCGCCTCTCTCTCTCTCTCTCTCTCCCTCTCTCTCTCTATATATAAATATAAATATATACCCCTCTTTTTTTTTTCTCTCTCTCTCTCTCTCTCCCTCTCTCTCGCACAAATGCTGATCTCACCGCTGAAGCCAACCAGGGCGGATCCGTGCAATGTTGTCCGAAGCAATTTCCTGCGCGATTGAAGACGGGCAAATTCACAATTCGGATGTCCGCCTACATAATCACAGTGGTTGCCAAACAAATTCCCACACGCACAGAGCTTCGCAAGACACGCGAAAACGCGAAAGACCGATCCCATGATAGCCTGGAAATCCTGCCGCATTGCGAGGCGACCTCTCATACGCGGTGGCGCGCACATTGTAACTGATGTCGTTCGTCTCCACATTGCATTCCCGCATCTCGCTGAGCAGCGACAACGCAGCAGCGCAGGTCGCAGCGATGTAGCTGACTACGCCGGACCCGTGGACTTACGTCCACGACAGCTGGTTCGCACGCAGGGGTGGAAATCGCTTGCCTGCTGTCATGCTTGCGCGCTGCCCTGCGCGCATGGCTGCTAGCCTGCTGCCCGAGCGACTCTGTACCATGTGCTTATGTTTGCATGCTGGCCAACGTTCCTAATCTCATGCCTGCCAGCTTCCCTGCTTGCCTGCTTGGCTGCGATGTCGCTTGCTCTTCTGCTCGGTGGCAACCAAGATTACGTTGGATGTCGGCCATCGCCTCGGAAAGGGGTAGAGCGCGGGAGGGGCCAAAAAGAGGCCAGAACATTCAGGCGGCCGCCTCGGCGGGTGGCCGGCGGACTGCATTGGATGCGGGGAGCGGAGAATTTGAGGGTGAGAATGCCGAGCGTGCGAGCATGCTTGTTGTGCGTTCACTGCGGGTGTGTGGATGTGCGCTCGGCTCGGGCCTCGGTGGAATGTTGAGGAGATGTCGGCGCGTTTGCTTGCGGTGCGGCGTGGCATGCGGCTTGCGATCACGTGCGTCGGGTTTGGTGTGCTCGGGCGTTGCTGTGGGGCTGCTAGGTTCTGAAGGGCACAGGAAGAGAAGCTGCGGTGCAAGCCGAACGTAGACCCGCGTTCGCCGTTTACTCGTTGTGTCCAGGGGTGGCTCGTCGCACGAGGCGCCCGAAGGCTTCCGGGGAGCAAGATCGGACAACGGGCATGGAGGGATGGTTTCGGCGAGGCGCAGTGGGCGGGTGCCGAGGGGCGCGCTTTCAGTCACATTCGGTGCTACGCGGCGGGCGCGAGGTGCGCGGTTTCCCGCTGTGTGCTGGCGCCGCGGAGAGATGTACCCACTTGTTTTTCGCCTCGGGCGCGTCGCCTGGCACCGCCGAGCCTTAGGGCCTCGGAGCAAGGGATTTACCGCAGCGACCTTCATCGCTAGTGCCTGAGCCCGGCTACAAGCAATGACGAAACTGCAATACTACACACTATGAGCATGATGTGCGAAGCAATCATGTCAAGAAACCTGACAAGCACCAAGAGACACATAATTGCACCTGTGAACAGGACCTGGACTGCGTTCGAAAGCAAGCTGTGCAGGCTGGGCTCGATATGGAAGCATATGTCAAAAGAGCGGAAAGAGACAAGGGCGGGGTGGACGAGAAAGGCAGAGAAAGAGGGAGGGATGGAGAGAGAGAGGCCCATCAAATCATCGAGGCGTCTGTACCCGGTGATGGCCACCGCCAGCAAGGTGAGCACAGAGCACGTGCCAGCAACGAATCTGATCTTTCTTTCTCGCCATGGCGTGACGAGGCGTAGGAGCACGACGTACATATCTGCTATGCCGGCACATGGAATACCCAATATTACCAGCAAAATTTCATATGAAAGTTCGAACAACCAAGACATCCATAAAGCAACGCGTTGCATTGAGATCATGACTGCGTGAGCGCATGCCCCAACGAGCCCGGAAGCGTGGCAGCGTGCAGGCACGTTGAAGCACAGGGGAACGATGATACTGTTGGATGCTAATCACCACGGGCGAATGCAAGCAGTCAATCTTGCAATTGTCGAGTACTGCCTTTGTCCACTGCTTCTCGTCCCTGAAGATCTGGCTGTCGAGCTGCATGCCGAGCGCTTTGCAGGTCTCCTTCCGGGCCCGCACCTCGACCTCAGCGTTGGTCTCGCTCTCGCCAGCCGTCTCCTCGTCAGGTGCCAATAGGGTACGGCCCCGCACAGCCTGCGGGCCGCCTGACCCAGTAGCGCCAGAAACGCCATCTGACCCGGCAGCGCCAGAAGAACCTGATGGGTTATTGCGGCGATCATCATCCCGGCGCTCCTTTGGACGGCTGCCGGAATCGCGGCGTGAGTGCGCGATGTCACCCAATGCCTGTGCAAAGACCTCCAAAGACTCATTGTTACCGGAATTACGGCCACTGCGACGCCGAGAGCCCGATCTTGACTTTGAAGGGCTGCGAGCACGAATGCGTCTGTCTGAGCGGCTGCCCTGATCCCTGTCGGAGCGCCTGCCACGGCCCCGGTCTGAATAGCCGCCACGGTCCCGGCTCCGCTCTCCCCGGCCGCGATCACGTGAACGGTCACGGGAGCGGCTGCGTCCACGGCTCCGGCCCCGCCGGTCATCACGGCTCTCATCGGACCACCTCCGGCTCAGCATCCTTCCGAGGGTGCGCAGGAATGGGAGAGGTGGCCGGCATTCCTCTCTCTGGCTGTCGCCCCGGCTCCTGGCCGAGCCTCCGCCGAAGGACTCCCGGAGACGATCGTCGACAAAATCTTGAACTCGTTTATCTTCTTTCTCACGTGCTTCTTTTTCACGCTGCTCACGGCTTCTCTCCAAGGATTCCTGAAGAAGTTGAGCAGTCGCCCAGTCCTGGCTGCCACCGTTCCCTTTTCCGCCGCCGTAGTTCCTGTTGCTGTTGTCGTACCACCGCCAAGGGCGCCAGCCTCGACCGCCGCCGTCTCTACCCATGGACTCCAACACTGCTTGGAAATCAGCTGGTTCGATATCGGGGGGCTTGAACAGAGCAGCAGCAGAAATGGTAACGCAACGCTTGGACGTGAGCCTCAGCGCCTTTGCGTATGTTCGTACAGCCACAATAAACGGGGAGCACCACCTCCTCGGAATATTCATTAAAGCGTTCCAGATGTGATGTTTTGGCCATTGTAAGTAGATGCGCTCTTGTACTAGACTATGAACGAAGAGAAACGTGTTAGTGACGTCCCCTTGCATTACGTTGTCCACCATAACTAATTGACGAACGAGAAATTGACGAAGATGATGATACGCGTGCGACACCTTCCCCGGAAACTGCCCAATCCTCATAACATGCTGTTTATCATGTAAGCCCAAGCCGTACATAACATTAGGACTAACAGGAAATATATGGATACAAGAATGACGGTCGATGTGAACGACAGTTGACAACACTCGCATAGTATGTCCCCTGGCTTCTTCAAAGAAGCCTACATTTCCAGGAAAAGTTTTGAGTAGAGCTTGAAGAAGACAATCACAACACTATACGCGTGAAAATGCGACGAGATCATCTACGTGGAGCATGCCGGTGACGATCTTCCTGAATGGCCTTTTGACGTTTTCGTTCATCCAGCCTGCGTGAGTTGCAAAATCTCTGACTGTGTCGCACTTCCATACGTAATGGTTCAAATCCGTCATCGTGCACGGCTCGCTCAATGCAGCCCCCATGGGCCATCCACCCAAGCGTTTCACCACGTGCTGGCCTACCAGAAAACGGCTGTCACCTTCACAATATGTCAATGCTTGGCCAATATCAAAAAAACGAAGAACATGGTGGGGAAGAGGAAAACCTCGTCGACGACGCATGGTACTAATATTGACAAGCCTGCCCTCGCAACGTGGAGTCTTATTGATGAGAACAGATGTTACGTTCAACTGTCGATGAGCTCTTTTCATCATTTCCCGAACGTGCCTCACTCCGTTCGTGATTGATGTTGCTTTGAAAAACTGTGCGGCGTCAACCTTGATCATTTGTAGACAACGATCTTTTCGTTGGCCACATGGACAGCGAGTTCGATATGCGTGAAGAAGAGATAAATGAAATACCCTTTCCTGCAGAGATTCCTTGATATTCGCCTGCCGCCACAAGGTCCATGCGTGCTCCTTCGCATGGAATTTTATGAGCCGTATGGCTCGTGCCACTAGCTTGAAAAACAACTTGTTGGGACTGTGCTCGTCGCTCACGATATCCCTGTCGTGGGCGTGTGTTTTCCCGCGTATGATACCCCCATGCTCCCCATGGCATTTGTCCTTGTAGTTGTGGTATGCATATTGAAGATGTCCCTCATGTAGTAAAACGTGTTTTTTTCCCATGCTTCCGGGATGCACGACTGGAAAAGCAATTGTTTCCTCTCCAAGAAAGTGTTCGGGGTCTCCTGAATCATCAACTCATAATGGGGGTCGTCGAGATACCTGCGTCCCAGGCGCCACCAATAACCCATGTTGCTTGCAAAGGCGATTTGCTTTGTATTTTTGTCAACGGTGACAGCGACTTGCGAGGAGGATACATATGGAAAAATATGAAAAAAGGATCAGGAGGTTGACCTCTGTTCCGATCAGCACGACGAATGATGTGCGTACACTCCTCACCAATATGTCTAATCTGGAATGTGTGTAATACCCGTGCCACCTCGTTCTCTACGTGGCTCTGCAACTCGAGCAGATCATTCGGGATGGGGACGTGCCAGAAATGCGTGGACTTGAAAACGTCGAACCCGTCTTCAAAATATTCCTGCAAATGCGCCGGAATATGCTGAAGATGTGTAATATCGAACTGTTTGGCGTGCTGGATATTCTTGTGCAGACGGTCAATGTGTTGTTGTCCTTTCCCCTGGATAACCCAAATGCGCTTCCTGAGAAAATACCCCAAGTCTCTGTAGTATTGAATACATACCAAACGGAGTATTGCCTTGATACACCTGCGTACTTGTAAAACAGCTTCTCGGGAATGTGTGTTTACTTTGATAATGTTCACGTTGCAATTGAATATACCAGAGCTTTTTTTTTTTTTTAAAAAAAAAAAAAAAAAAAAAAAAAAAAAAAAAAAAAAAAAAAAAAAAAAAAAAAAAAAAAAAAAAAAATGTTCAAAGGAAAAAAAGAACCCCCCCCCAAAAAAAACGACATGTTGCACGCTGTATCCTTGTCAGCTGGACCAGCTCAAAACTTTGCGCGATATGCCATGCGCAGAGCAGCAGCTTTACGGGGTTCGAATTTTGCCACACGAGCTTGTAGTTTAGCCTGGTGCTAGCATCCCCCAAGAAAACTGCCAACCATGATGCGAAACCGCTTGAATACATGCTTTAATAAATGCGGCTCCGATAAAACCCGTATTCTCGCTTGCAGTAGACGACTAAGTGTTCGAAATTCATACAATGGCTGCCGTTGCGCGCTTCTGTTTGCCAGCCCGTGCGCTCGTACCATGTGCGCGAATGCAGAAGATGTCCAACGTTTAATTCTACTTCACGTTCGAGACTAGGATATGAACGAATCGTGGGCCAGGGCCAAGAGCGTGGACCACGAAGATCCAGGCAAAGATGCTCTCTTTGCTGAGCGGGTGCCTGCAAGTGTTGGATCACGAACTTCTCGTACTTCAGAATCCGACCCTCTGCGTGCCACAATACACATACGAAACGAAAGTGATAAGGATGATGTTTTTTTTTCTAAATCCCATACCGCTTACAATAACTGTCCTTCCCGAAGGTCCCAATGAAATTGATGCAGTGCTCCTCAAACCTTTTTACTATTCCGGGTGTGTGTTCTACTGCATGCACATGTTTGCGTGCGCGTGCGACGTTCGCCTTGCCGACATACCAATGTGGATCGCGCTTCATCCACCCAAAATACAACGCGGTCTGATATGGGAACTTCTGTGGGACCCACAGCGCGCAGTACTGACACGCGACGAAGGCTCGCCATATGTGAGAATGGAGACGACAATGCAGAAGGGCTTCTTGAAAACTGCGGGAACAACCACGGATTATAACGCGAAGATGGTGATGCATGGCATGTGTGTGTGCGCTAGATCATGCAGAGACAACGCGCGCGAGATAGACGCGGCGATGCTCCAAACAATCATATCTGACTGGTGCGTTTTCAAGCGTGCTGCAAAAGACCATTCAAAACATATCCCAAAACATTGCTGAAGAAGGTCATAGGTGACGGGCGTTTGCGCCGGGAAACCGTCTGCTGCCCACTGGAATATGATACGTCCAATGTCACGGCCAATATCTGCATGTGTACGCGTGCGATGTCCATGATGCCCATGGCTTACATGAAATATGTTTTGCCATACCGTGTACGAGAGGAGGGCCAGACACGTGTTTCATTAACATGTTCATGTGTGCTCGCGAGACCCATGTAGCGTTGATAGTGTGTGTAACGCATAGTATTCGTCTAATTACGCTAATATAGAACATGTTGGAGAATTCGAACGCGAAAGAAACTTCTGGAAGAAATTGCCAAATACGCTCGCCAAATCCTGCCCTGCCTCACGACAGCAAGGAACGTGGACAGTATGAGAGATGTACCCACTTGTTTTTTCACCTCGGGCGCATCGCCTGGCACCGCCGAGCCTTAGGACCTCGGAGCAGGGGATTTACCGCAGCGACCTTCATCGCTAGTACCTAAGCCCAGCTACAAGCAATGACGAAACTGCAATACTACACACTATGGGCATGATGTGCGAAGCAATCATGTCAAGAAGCCTGACAAGCACCAAGAGACACAGAATTGCACCTGTGAGCAGGACCTGGACTGCGTTCGAAAGCAAGCTGTGCAGGCTGGGCTCGATATGGAAGCATATGTCAAAAGAGCGGAAAGAGACAAGGGTGGGGCGGACGAGAAAGGCAGAGAAAGAGGGAGGGATGGAGAGAGAGACAGAGAGAGAGGGGCGTGGGGCCAGGACCGAGGTGCGAGGAGCGAGGTGGAGCAAGAAGAGAGGGGCCAGGAGCGAGGATAGAGAGCGAGGCAAGGGAGCGAGGAGAGGGCGGCGAGGAGCGAGGAGCGAGATGGGGAGGCAGGGAAGAGGCCAGCACACGACTGTCTCAGTGGCCTCGGCGCGCGTGCGGCCGAACATCCGGTTTTTTCTTGGGTCGCTCATGGGGCGTTTCTGGGGTGGCCGGCGCGGTCCCAGAGCTCTTGAAGGGATCTTCCCTCGGAGGCCTCTCGGGAGGCCGCGTTGGCGGCGTCTTGAGGCCTCTGCGGGCCACTTGGGGCCTGACTCGGGCCTCCGAGGCCTCCTGGGACTTCTGCGGGTCCTCTTGGGGGCCCGCTGGCAGCCTCGGGGGTCTCATCTTCTTGGGGCGGAGGGCGCGGAGTATCACTTCGAGCTCCCGCTGTTGGGGCTCTCCTTGGGCTCGTCTTAGAGCTGCCATGGGCCGGAGGGGGGCCTCCTGGGCCGTCTTGCGGCCGTCTCGGGCTGCCCCGGGGCCCTCCTGGGGGCCCTGTTGGAGGTTGTTTGTAGGCCATGTTGACGACCTTCTCGAGGCCCTCTCGGGCCGTCCTGGAAAGTCTGGGCCCTCTTTGTTTGGCGTGGGCCTGCCAGAGCCCCGGAGACCCCCATTTTGACAAAAGCCCTTCTGGCATGCAGGAGGCGCTGCACTGTAGAAGAGGTGACGTCGGGCTCCAGCTTCACCTCCCACATCTCGCTCAGCAGCGCCAGCGCCCTCTGCCACTGCTCGCCTTTCTCGCACGCGCTGATCCCAGCGCTGTAGCTGACGACGTTGGGATCCAGCTTCGCCTCCCACATCTCGCTCAGCAGCGCAAGCGCCCGCTGCCACTGCTCGCCTTTCTCGCACGCGCTGATCCCAGCGCTGTAGCTGACTAGGGCAGACCTGTGGACTCCGTCCACGACATCAGCTCGACGTGGCGAGGGGTCTCTGGGCAAGCGCGGGCGTTTTTGCCTGCGATATGCCTGTCGCCTCTCGTCCGCTCCCCCGCTCCTGGAGGGAATTCTGAAGCCAATGAAGGCTTCGTGGGGGCCGTTTCGGAGCCTCTTCGGCTTTCTTTTAGGCCTCCTGGGGGGGCTCTTAGGGCCCTCTCGGGCCGTCTTGGGTGCCTCTTGGGCCGTCTTGGGGCCGTCTGAGGCCCGCCTCGGCGCCTCTTGGGCTGTCTTGGGCCGTCTTGGGCCGCTCCTGGGGCCGTCTTGGGTGCCTCTTGGGCCGTCTGGGGCGCCTCCTGGGCCGTCCTGGGGCCGTCCTGGGGCGTCTTGGGACCGTCTTGGGGCCCTCCTGGCCCGTCTTGGGGCTCTCTTGGGGTCCTCTTCGGCCGTCTTGGAGCGGTCGGGGGGACTTCTTGGGCCGTCTTGGAGCGTCGGGAAGCCGAAGAGGCGAGGAGGCCGAAAACATCGAAAAACACAATAGAAATCGACGATTTCTGTCGCTCGGGGCCCTCTTGGGAGGCCTCTTGGGAGGCCTCTTCGGGCGTCTTGGACGCCTCTTGGGCCGTCTGGGGCGAATCTCGGGCGTCTTGGGCCCATCTTTAAGCGTGCCGGGGCTCTCCGGGGCCGTCTTGGGGGCTTCTGGGGGCCCTCTCGACATGTCCTGGAGCCTGCCTGGGCGGCCCGGGGCGGCCCGGGGCCAGCCCGGGGCGGTTTCGGTGCATTGGGGCCTGCGCCCTTCTGGCACGCACTGGGCCCTGCAATGTAGTAGAGACTAGGGCTGACCCGTGGACTCCGTCCACTTGCGGGGTGGAGGGAGTACTGCTGGAAGGCGCACCTGATGACGTTGGGCTCCTTGTTCGCCTGGCCAACGACGCTTGTCATGAGGACCCTCTCGAAACGCTCTCGGAGGCTTCATGGCCGCCGCTTGTTGTGCTGAGTGCTGCCTGCTGCTACTTGCTGCTGTTTGCTTTGTCGTTCTTCTGCTGCCGCCTGCGGTTTGACTGGTGTGGGCTGCTGCTTGCTACGGCTTGGTGCTGCTGCTAGCTTTTTGCCTGGTGCTGGATGTTGCTGCATGCTGCATGATGCTGAATGACGCTTGCGTTGTGAACGCGTGCTGCTGATGCTGCACGGCTCTTTAGTGTCTGCGAAATGCCTGTCGCCTCTCGTCCGCTCCCACCCTCCCGGAGGCAATTCTGAAACCACTTAGGGCCTCGTGGGGGCCGTTTCGGAGCCATTTGGGGTCTTCTGGGCCTCCCGGGGAGGCTCTTAGGGCCCTCTTGGGCCGTCTTGGGTGCCTCTTGGGCCGTCTTGGGGCCAGCTGAGGCCGGCTTGGGCGCCTCTTGGGCTGTCCTGGGCCGTCTCGGGCCGCTCTTGGGGCCGTCTTGGGTGCCTCTTGAGCCGTCTTGGGCGCCTCCTGGGCCGTGCTGGGGCCGTCTTGGGGAGTCGTGGGGCCGTCTTGGGGCCCTCTTGGCCCGTCTTCGGGCTCTCTTGGGGCCCTCTTCGGCCGTCTTGGAGCTGTCTGGGGGACCTCTGGGACCGTCTTGGAGCGTCGGGAAGCCGAAAAGGCGAGGAGGCCGAAAACATAGAAAAACATAATGGAAATCATAGATTTTTGCCACTCGGGACCCTCTCTTGGGGCATCTTGGAGACCTCCGGAGCCGTCTTGGGCCAATCTTGAGCGTCTTGGGCTCATTTTTGGGCGTGCCGGGGCCCTCTGGGGCCATCTTGAAGGTCTGTTGAGGCCTTCCTTGGCGCGTCTTGGAGCGTCTCGGAGCGCGCCGGGGCCTGCTGGGGCCCGTCTTGGGGCCCTCTTGGCCCGTCTTGGGGCTCTCTTGGGGCCCTCTTCGGCTGTCTTGGAGCGGTCTGGGGAACCTCTGGGACCGTCTTGGAGCGTCGGGAAGCCGAAAAGGCGAGAAGGCCGAAAACATAGAAAAACACAATGGAAATCATAGATTTTTGCCACTCGGGGCCCTGTTGGGAGGCCTCTTGGGAAGCCTCTTGGGGCGTCTTGGAGACCTCTGGAGCCGTCTTGGGCCAATCTTGAGCGTCTGGGCTCATTTTTGGGCGTGCCGGGGCCCTCTGGGGCCTTCCTTGGCTCGTCTTGGAGCGTCTCGGAGCGCGCCGGGGCCTGCTGGGGCCCGTCTTGGGGCCCTCTTGGCCCGTCTTGACGCTCTCCTGGGGGCCTCTTCGGCTGTCTTGGAGCGGTCTTGGGGACCTCTGGGGCCGTCTTGGAGCCTCGGGAAGCCGAAAAGGCGAGAAGGCCAAAAACATAGAAAAACACAATGGAAATCCACGATTTCTGCCACTCGGGACCCTCTTAGGAGGCCTCTTGGGAGGCTTCTTGGGCCGTCTTGGAGGTCTCTGGAGCCGTCTTAGGCCAATCTCGAGCGTCTAAGCCCATCTTTGGGCGTGCCGGGGCCCTCCGGGGCCGTCTTGGTGGCCTCTCTGGGCCCTTTTGGCGTGTCTTGGGGCCTCCCGAGGCGGCCCGGGGCGGCCCGGGGCCAGCCTGGGGCCGTAAAGGGACGATTTTGTGCACTTGAGTGCCTGACTTTCTCGCACGCGCTTCCACCCGCCATGTAGGAGAGATGACGTCTGGCTCCAGCTTCGCCTCCCACATCTCGCTCAGCAGCGCAAGCGCCCGCTGCCACTGCTCGCCTTTCTCGCACGCGCTGATCCCAGCGCTGTAGCTGACTAGGGCTGACCCGTGGACTCCGTCCACGATATCTTTCTGGAATGATTCTCGGAGGAACGGGCTCCTGGGGGGGGCACCGGACGTGGCCATGTATGACAGCTGGGCCGTTTGAGCCCGCGAGGCTCTGGAAGGCGAAGGCTCCGAGGTGATGGCAAGATGCCTGGAGGAGAGCGTGGATTCGACGGGGCGCCCGAGCGGTGCGAATGGCCAAGATGGCTCAAGATGGCGTTCAGAGCGGTGAGAACGGCGAATGCTGCCCAAGATGTCGGGGGTCCGAGCGGCGCGAATGGCCAAGACGGTCCAAGATGGCTCTCAGAGGGCCTCCGAGGGCCACTATCGCTTACTGTAGGCTCGCTCTTGGCGTCAAAGGGCCCTGCGGACAATTTTTCTAAGAAAAAGTGCTTGCAGACCCCTTTGGGGGCCACTTGACATGGCATGGTGACGTTTTCGTGTCGTGACGGCTCCGGTGGGTTGCACGCGCGGCTGACAGCTGGGCCGTTTGAGCCCGCGAGGCTCTGGAAGGCGAAGGCTCCGAGGTGATGGCAAGATGCCTGGAGGAGAGCGTGGATTCGTCGGGGCGCCCGAGCGGTGCGAATGGCCAAGATGGCTCAAGATGGCGTTCAGAACGGTGAGAACGGCGAATGCTGCCCAAGATGTCGGGGGTTCGAGCGGCGCGAATGGCCAAGACGGTCCAATATGGCTCTCGGGTCCATCTTGGGGCGTCTCGGAGCCCTCTGGGGCCGTCTGAGGGGCCTCTTGGGGCCCTCTTGGCGCGTCTTGGGCCCATCTTGGGGCGTCCCGGGGCCCTCTGGGGCCGTCTTGGGCTGTCTTGGGGCGTCTTGGGACCGTCTGGGAGCCCTCTTGGCCCGTCTGGAGGCCCTCTTGCGGGCCTCGTCGGTGGTTTTGGAGCGGTCTTGGGGACCTCTTGGGCCGTCTTGGAGCGCAGGGACGGCGAAAAGGGGAGAATACGAAAAACATAGAAAAACACAATGGAAGTCGACGCTTTCTCCCGCTCGGAGCCCTGCTGGGAAGCCTCTTGGGAGGCCTCTTGGGGCCTTTTGGCCGCCTCTGGGGCCGTCTTGGCCCAATCTTCGGCGTCTTGGGCCCATCTTGGGGCGTCCCAGAGCCCTCTGGGGCCGTCTGGGGGGCCTCTTGGGGCCCTCTTGGCGCGTCTTGGGCCTATCTTGGGGCGTCCTGGGGCCGTCTTGGGCTGTCTTGGGGGGCCGTTTTGGGCTATCTTGGGGCGTCTTGGGACCGTCTGGGGGTCTTCTTGGCCCGTCTTGAGGCCCTCTTGCGGGCCTCGTCGGTAGTCTTGCAGCGGTCTTGGGGACCTCTTGGGCCGTCTTGGAGCGCAGGGACGGCGAAAAGGGGAGAATGCGAAAAACATAGAAAAACACAATGGAAATCTGCGATTTCTCCCACTCGGAGCCCTGCTGGGAAGCCTCTTGGGAGGCCTCTTGGCGCCTTTTGGCCGCCTCTGGGGGCCGTCTTGGCCCAAGCTTCGGCGTCTTGGGCCCATCTTGGAGCGTCCCGGAGCCTTCTGGGGCCGTCTTGGGGGCCTCTGGAGGCCCTCTTGGCGCGTCTTGGGCCCATCTTGGAACGTCCCGGGGCCCCCTGGGGCCGTCTTGGGGGCCTCTTGGGGCCCTCTTGGCGTGTCTTGGGCCTGCTACACTTTTTGGTCCGAATCGCCCTTCTCGCACGCGCGGGTCCCTGCATTGTAGTATAGATGACGTCGGGCTCCAGCTTCGCCTCCCACATCTCGCTCAGCAGCGCAAGCGCCCGCTGCCACTGCTCGCCTTTCTCGCACGCGCTGATCCCAGCGCTGTAGCTGACTAGGGCAGACCTGTGGACTCCGTCCACGACATCAGCTCGACGTGGCGAGGGGTCTCTGGGCAAGCGCGGGGGGGTGCGGCTGCAGGGCCGAAAGGCAATCATGATGGCGTCGGGCTCCTCCTCCTCCTCCTCCTCCTCCTCCTCCTCCTCCTCCTCCTTTTCCACCTTCTTCTCCTCTTTCGCTGGATTCTCCATGCCCTCGGTCGGCAATCGTCGATCCTACGACGACTCTCCCCAACAGAGAAACATCGAAGGCCCTCGGAGCGTCCAACATTGTTCTTTTGTGCCTTCGATATGCCGGTCGCCTCTCGTCCGCTCCCCCGCTCCTGGAAGGAATTCTGAAGGCACTGAAGGCTTCGTAGGGGCCGTTTCGGAGCCTCTTCGGCCTTCGTTTGGGCCTCGCGGGGGGGCTCTTAGGGCTCTCTCGGGCCGTCTTGGGTGCCTCTTGGGCCGTCTTCGGGCCATCTGAGGCCCTCCTTGGCGCCTCTTCGGCTGTCGTGGGCCGTCTTGGGCCGCTCCTGGGGCCGTCTTGGGTGCCTCTTGGGCCGTCTTGGGCGCCTCCTGGGCCGTCCGGACGCCGTCCTGCGGCGTCTTGGGACCGTCTTGGGGCCCTCCTGGCCCGTCTTGGGGCTCTCTTGGGGTCCTCTTCGGCCGTCTTGGAGCGGTCGGGGGGGCGTCTTGGGCCGTCTTGGAGCGTCGGGAAGCCGACGAGGCGAGGAGGCCGAAAACATTGACAAACACAATAGAAATCGACGATTTCTGTCGCTCGGGGCCCTCTTGGGAGGCCTCTTGGGAGGCCTCTTCGGGCGTCTTGGACGCCTCGAGGGCCTCCTGGGGCGAATCTCGGACGTCTTGGGCGCTCTTGGGCTGTCTTGGGCCGTCTTGGGCCGCTCCTGGGGCCGTCTTGGGTCCCTCTTGGGCCGTCTTGGGCGCCTCCTGGGCCGTCCTGGGGCCGTCCTGCGGCGTCTTGGGACCGTCTGGGGGCCCTCCTGGCCCGTCTTGGGGCTCTCTTGGTATCCTCTTCGGCCGTCTTGGAGCGGTCGGGGGGGCGTCTTGGGCCGTCTTGGAGCGTCGGAAAGCCGACGAGGCGAGGAGGCCAAAAACATTGAAAAACACAATAGAAATCGACGATTTCTGTCGCTCGGGGCCCTCTTGGGAGGCCTCTTGGGAGGCCTCTTCGGGCGTCTTGGACGCCTCGAGGGCCTCCTGGGGCGAATCTCGGGCGTCTTGGGCGCTCTTGGGCTGTCTTGGGCCGTCTTGGGCCGCTCCTGGGGCCGTCTTGGGTGCCTCTTGGGCCGTCTTGGGCGCCTCCTGGGCCGTCCTGGGGCCGTCCTGCGGCGTCTTGGGACCGTCTGGGGGCCCTCCTGGCCCGTCTTGGGGCTCTCTTGGGGTCCTCTTCGGCCGTCTTGGAGCGGTCGGGGGGACTTCTTGGGCCGTCTTGGAGCGTCGGAAAGCCGAAGAGGCGAGGAGGCCGAAAACACCGAAAAACACAGTAGAAATCGACGATTTCTGTCGCTCGGGGCCCTCTTGGGAGGCCTCTTGGGAGGCCTCTTCGGGCGTCTTGGACGCCTCTTGGGCCGCCTGGGGCGAATCTCGGGCGTCTTGGGCCCATCTTTAAGCGTGCCGGGGCTCTCCGGGGCCGTCTTGGGGGCTTCTGGGGGCCCTCCCGACATGTCCTGGAGCCTGCCTGGGCGGCCCGGGGCGGCCCGGAGCCAGCCCGGGGCGGTTTTGGTGCATTGGAGCCTGCGCCATTCTGGCACGCACTTGGCCCTGCAATGTAGTAGAGACTAGGGCTGACCCGTGGGCTCCGTCCACGATATCTTTCTGGAATGGTTCTCGGAGGAACGGCGCAGATTGCACCGAAAATCTACAAACACGGCGGCGGCTCGGGCGGCGGCAGCGAAACCGCGCCTTCGTGTCCGAGCTCTTGCAGCGCTCCAGCAGCTTGGCCCCGGCGCACTGCTCGTTCACCCCCCTCCTATTGAGGGCAGTTTCGAAGTCTCTCGGGGATGTGCGTCGAAGTCGAAGCCCATCTGAGGCGTCTCAGGAGCGCCTGGGGAAGGGCTCGGAAGGCCATCGGGGAAAACCACCGAAAGCGCCGGGGAGGCTCGCAAGGATCTACAGGGAGGGCCCAAGAGAGCTTGAAGTTGAAATTCAATAAAATCTCAACAGAAACCGCTGTTGGGTCGGCCATCACCTCTGGGCACGCCTTGATGGTGCGATCCAGTCGCATCGCCGCCAACGGGAGGGTTTGTTCGCCAAGTCCCATTATGTTCGCCCAGAGGGTCTGTGGTCCGAAGAGTGCGGAGAGGTGCCTGGGTCATATCAATTGGCTGCTGTCCCAGGGGTCCGGTCTGGTTGGCCCGAAGAATTTGCCAAGGCCCCCTGGGGGAACATAGTGGCACAGCATATCGGGCAAAGGGGGGCGGTAGCTGGCCTGTCAGACCCGGCGTTCGTCTTCTGCCCAAGCGGCGCGGGGCCCACGGGCCCCAGGGTTGGCGGCCCGCTGGGTTTCCTCTTGTTCGCCCACAGGGTTGGAGGAGGCCTCCAGGCGAACAGAATGGAGCAGGACAATGAATGTGGGAGACTTGTCGCAAGCTCCCAGCCCCCCCAAGTGTGCGCCCGAAGGGGTGTGGGGCCGTGTTGGCTCCCTCAAAGGGCCGTCTTGGAGCTGTCTAGGCCCGTCTTGAGGGCGCCGTTTGCCGTGATGGGGCCGTCTTGGTTCGTCGTGGGCCCCTCATGGGCGCGTGCGTAGGCCGTCCTGGGCCCATCGGGGTCCTTGTTGGCACTATCTTGGGGCTGTCTTGGAGCCGTCTTGGGCCGTCTTCAGCGCGCGCCGTGCTGGGGCAGTCTTGGCCCGTCTTGGGGCCATACTGGAGCCTCCTGGAGGCGTTTTGGATCCTTTGGGGTGACCTTGAAGTCTTCCAGGGCTGCTGCGAGTGTCCGAAAGCTGAATTGGCGGCACGCGGGAAATCTTTTGAAAAGCCTAGGACAACAAACGATTTTGACCTCTCGGGACCCTCTTGTGAGGCCTTTTGGGAGCCTCTCGGAGCGCCTTGGCGCTCGCTTGGGTCGTGTCGTGCCCATTTGAGGGGCTTCCCGGAGCGTGCGAGGACCGTCTGGGGCCCTAATGGCGCCGTGTGGGGCCCTCATGGCACCATCTGGGGAGCCTCCAAGGGTCCTGGAGCGCCGGAAGGGCTCCCGGAGCGCTCCGGGGCGCTCTGGACCGCTCCCCAAAAGACAAGCATGGAAGGGCCCCAGAGCGTTGAAAACAGCTCTTCAAGCGGTCCGGCCCTCGCCTCTCGTCCGACCCCCCTCTCTGAGAGGCAAGGTGGAAGCCACTTGGGGCCTCTTGGGGACCGTTTGAGGGCCTCTTTCCGGCCTCCCGGGAATCCATTGGGTCCCTCTTGGGCCGTCTTAAGTGCCTCTTGGGCCGTCTTGGGGCCGTGTGGGGCCGTCTTGGGCGCAGCTCGGACAATCTTGGGGCCGTCTTGGGCCGTCATTGACTGCTCTTGGGGCTGTCTTGGTTGCCTCTTGGGCCGTCTAGGGCGTCTCTGGAGCCGTCGCGGGCCCGCTTCGGGCCGTTTGGGGGCCCTCCTGGGGTGCTCTGGTGGCGTCTTGGGGCGATAGGGAAGGCCTGTATAGCCGTCTTGGACGCGGTGAAGACGAAAAGAGCGAGCATATAAACAATATACGTTTTCCAAGAGGAAGGGGGCAATGTTTGCCTCTTGGGTCCCTCCTGGGGGTCCTCCTGGGCCGCCTTGGGAGCCTCCTGGCCTGCCTTGGAGGCCTCTGGGGCCGACCTGGGGCTCGGTTGGGTCCCTCTTGGTCTGTCTGGGCGCCCTCGTGGGCGTTTCTGAGCCGTCTCGGAGCGACCTGGGGGCTCGCAGGGCGGCCTGGAGAGCCCGGTGGACATTTCAAGACTGATGACCTTCTGGCACGCATCATGGCCTTGGGCGAAATCCGCCACCGTGCCTGTGCCTGGGTAATGGCTCAGAGGCGTCTGGGGTTCCTCTTGGAGGCAGCTTTGGGGCCTCTTGGCGGCCTCGTGGGGCTTGCTTTGGGCTTCTTGGGGGCCTCTGGGGACCTCTTGGCGTTCCCTTGGGGGGGTCTTGGGGCCTTGTGTGGGCGTATGGGGGCCCAGGGCTCGGAGTGTCAGGGTTTTTCCCCGTTATGTGGCCCCCTCTCGGGCCTGGCTTGGGGTCCTCTGGGGCCGTCTGGAGCGCACATCTTGGCACTCCCTGGGCCGCCTGGGGACGCGCTTGGAGGCCTGTTGGGCCGTCCTGGGGCGGTCTTGTGGGTCTCTTCGGCCGTCTTGGAGCGTCGGCTAGCCGAGAAGGCGAGAAGGCGAAACTCCTTCAAAAACCATGGACAAATGCAGGATTTTGGCCTCTGGGGGCATGCTTCGGAGGACTGTTGGAAGCTCTTGGAGGATTCTTGGGCCTTGTTGGGGGCCTCTAGGGGGCCTCTTGGACGCTCCTTGGGGCCTCTTATGGCCACTGCGGCGCGTCTTTGGGCGGAGGGCTCGATTTGCGACGCTCGGGGGCCACGATCTTCGTGAGGGGTGTCGAAAAATGGCCCTCCATCCGTCTCGTCGGTCCACATGCGCTGTTTGATGTTCTGGCACGCGCTGATGTCCGCCATAGAGAAGAGATGACGTTGGGATCCAGCTTCGCCTCCCACATCTCGCTCAGCAGCGCCAGCGCCCGCTGCCACTGCCCGCCCTTCTCGCACGCGCTGATCCCAGCGGTGTAGCTGACTAGGGCTGACCCGTGGACTCCGTCCACGACATCTTTCTTGAATGGTTCTCGGAGGAACGGCGCAGATTGCACCGAAAATCTACAAACACGGCGGCGGCTCGGGCGGCAGCAGCGAGACCGCGCCTTCGTGTCCGAGCTCTTGCAGCGCTCCAGCAGCTTGGCCGGGCGCACTGCTCGTTCACCCCCCTCCTATTGAGGGCAGTTTCGAAGTCTCTCGGGGATGTGCGTCGAAGTCGAAGCCCATCCGAGGCGTCTCAGGATCGCCTGGGGAAGGGCTCGGGAGGCCATCGGGGAAAACCACCGAGAGCGCCGGGAAGCGCAAGGATCTACAGGGAGGGCCCAAGAGAGCTTAAAGAAAACTTGAAATTCAGTAAAATTTGGCTGCTGTCCCAGGGGTCCGGTCTGCTTGGCCCGAAGAGTTTGCCAAGGCCCCTGGGGGAACAGAATGGCACAGCATATCGGGCAAAGGGGGGCGGTGGCTGGCCTGTCAGACCCGGCGTTCGTCTTCTGCCCAAGCGGCGCGGGGCCCACGGGCCCCAGCGTTGGCGGCCCGCTGGGTTTCCTCTTGTTCGCCCACAGTGTTGGAGGAGGCCTCCAGGCGAACAGAATGGGGCAGGACAGTGAATGTGGGAGACTTGTCGCAAGCTCCCAGCCCCCCCAAGTGTGCGCCCGAAGGGTGTGGGGCCGCGTTGGCTCCCTCAAAGGGCCGTCTTGGAGCCGTCCAGACGCGTCTTGAGGGCGCCGTGTGCCGTGATGGGGCCGTCTTGGTTCGTCGTGGGCCCCTCATGGGCGCGTCCGTAGGCCGTCCTGGGCCCATCGGGGTCCTCGTGGGGCTGTCTTGGAGCCGTCTGGGACCGTGAGGGAACGGAGCTTCCAGGTGTTCGTTTTGAGGGGCGCTGAAAACGAACAGTGCCCAGCCCCTGGTGGGGCCTTCCCAGGCCTCTCTCGGGCTCTTTTCGAAGCGTCTGAGATCTTCTTGGGCTCCTTTGGGAAGGACCTCCCCGCTTGAAGGCCGTCTCGGTGGGGCTCCTCGCGGTTTCAAGGCCGTCTCGGGAGGGGCCTCGAGGGTGCCAAGACGGAACAAAACAGAGCTTCCATGTGTTCGTTTTGAGGGGCGCTCAAAACGAACAGTGGCCAGCCCCTGGTGGGGCCTTCCCTGGCCTCTCTCGGCCTCCTTTCGAAGCGTCTGAGATATTTTGGGGCTCCTTTGGGAAGGACCTCCCCGCTTGAAGGCCGTCGCGGTGGGGCTCCTCGCGGTTTCAAGGCCGTCTCGGGAGGGGCCTCGAGGGCGCCAGGACGGATCAAAACAGAGCTTCCAGGTGTTCGTTTTGAGGAGCGCTCAAAACGAACAGTGCCTAGCCCCTGGTGGGGCCTTCCCAGGCCTCTCTCGGGCTCTCTTCGAAGCGTGTGAAATCTTCTTGGGCCCAGCAGGGGCCGTGTTGGCACCCTCTTGGGGCTGTCTTGGGGCCGTCTTGAGCCGTCGCAGCGCGCCTTGGGCTGTGCTGGGTCCGTCTTGGCCCGTCTTGGGGCCTTCCTGGGCGTTTCCTCGGACCCTCCTGGGACTTTCTGGGGCCTCGTGGTGCATCGGACCGCCGAAACGGCGGGAAACGCAAAGGGTGTAACAGTAAGCAATGGAAAGTTACAGATTTTTGCCAGCTGGGGCTCTCTCGCCATCTTGGCCCGTCTTGAGGCCCCGACCGGGCGCGTCCTTGGGCCGTCCTGGGCGCACCCTCCTGGGACCGTCGAGGAATCGTCTTGGGCCGTCTTGAGCGCGCCTTGGGCCGTCCTGGGCCTGTCTGGGGCCGTGTTGGCACCCTCGCGGCGAGGAAGCTCGGAGGCGGGTTCGAGGCCTCTTTGGGGCAATTTTGGAAGCTGTTGGGGCCTCTGCTGGGGCCTCGTTTGGGCTCCTTGGGAGCCTCCTGGAGCCTCTTCGGGGGATTCTTGGCGGCCCCTTGGGGCCTCTTGGGGCCTCTTGGGCCTCCTGGCGCCCTCTTGGGGCAGAAGGCTCGGAATTTCGGTCCGTGGTCCCCCTCTAGGCCCCCTCTTGGGCCTGTCCTCGGGCCCTCGTGGGCCGTCTTGAGCGTCTCTTGGCTCGTCTTGGGGCCCTCTTGGGCTGTCTTGGGGCGCTCTTGGAAACCTCTTGGGCACCTCTTGGGGGCCTCTTTGGGGCTCCTGGGGGCGTCTTGGGCCTCTCTGGGCTCGTCTATCGCGCTCCTTGGGCTGTCTTGGGGCCCCCTAGGGCCTTCTTGGGCTCTTCGGGCCATCTTGGGGTCCCGGTGGCCTGTCTTGGGCGCCTCTGGGGCCGTCCTGGGGCCGCCTTGGACCGTCTTGGGGCCCTCTTGGACCGTCTTGGGGTCCTCTTGGGGACCTCTTCGACCGTCTTGGAGCGGTCGTGGATGCCTCTGGGAGGGTTTCGGAGCGTCGGGAAGCCGAAAAAGCGAGGAAGCAAAAAACCTCGGGGAAACCAATGACAATCAACGATTTTGGCCTCTCGGGTCTCTCCTGGGATGCCTCTTGGGAGGCCTATTGGGCCGTCTTGGCGAGCTCTTGGGCCGTCTTGGGCCAATCTTGGGCGTCTTGGCCGGATCATTGCGCGTCTCGGGGCCCTCTTGGGCCGCCTTCGGGGCATCTTGAGCGGCTCGGAGCCGTCTTTGGGCCGTCGGGGCGGCCTCCGGAGCGTCTCGGAGCCATTTCTAATCATTTGGCTGGATTTCCTTCCGGCACGCAGTTCGTCCGGCCATATAGTATAGACTAGGGCTGACCCGCGGCCTCCGGCCGCGGAATTTGCCCGCCCTGGCGTGGACGTGGAAGTGGAGCGTCTCTGGGGCCTCGCGGGTAAGGGGAGGTTGGAGGGGACGGCGTGGATGGAGGAGGTGGCCGCTGAAGGGGAAGGTGGGCGAGGGATGCAGGCAAGCAGGCCTGAAGGCAGAGCTCTGATGCGCGCGGAATTTCCACCGCTCCCTCGCAGCTTTCAAACATCAGCACGCCGTGCGAGACCCGTACAGTCCCCAGCACGCGCTCCAGAGGCCCCACCACGTCCATCGGCTCTCACCCTACGGAGGCATCTGGGCACACTGGCGCCACTTCTCCCCAAAACGCCCCTCCAGGACCTCTCAGGCATGACCGCCCCTTCCCCCCTCCGCCTCCACCCCAAGAGCGTGGCCCTTTCGCGGGTTCCTCAGGACACGTCGGCCCATCCATCCTTGCGCAGCCAGTGTGCCCTGGGCCTTCCTGATTGGAGGAAAAACACCCCACACCTCTTGGGACACGCATCGCCCGGGAGGGGATGCAAAAAAGACCTGATTGGACCACCCGCAGACGTCCCAGGCCCCCTTTCCGTGGACCCCTCCCGCACGGAGCGTGTCCCAAGAGGTGTGGGGTATGGTTTTCTCCATGCCAAACGCGCGCTCCCCCTCGCCTTCCTCCTTTCCGCCCCTTGCTCGCGCCCCCCCTGTTCCTGCGGCTGCTGTTGCTGCCCCTGCCGCTGCCGCTGCCGCTGCCGCTGCCGCTGCTGCTGCTGCTGCTGCTGCTGCTGCTGCTGCTGCTGCTGCTGCTGCTGCCGTTGCTCTCCCTCCGCATGCTCCTCCTCTCGCCCTCCTCCTCCGTCTCATCCCCTTCCACCTGTCCCGGCTGTAGCAGGCTGTTCCTAGCGGAGGCATCGGGGAAGCGGCGGGGGGGCCCTCCCATACCCGGGAGGGGGTCCTCGTTGGGCTATGTGGGAGCCTCTGGAGAGCCTCTGGGAGCCCCTTGAGGGCTCTTGCCTTCTGGGAGCCTCTGGGGAGCGCCCAGGGGCCTCTTGGGAGCGCCTCCGGGGCCTTCTGGGGGCCTCTCGGGGGCGTCTTGGAGCCTTGCTGGCCGTGGAGGGGCCCAAAGGGGGGGGAAGCGCTCCGAACTGGACCCTCTTGGGCGTCTTGGGCGTTCCTTGGGGCCGTCTGGGGGGGTTCTCGGGCCGTCTTGGGGGCCCCAGGAGCTCGATCGGGGGCCTCTGGGGCCGTCTTGGGGACTCTCTTGGAGGCCCCCGGGGCAGCATGGGCCCGATTTCGGACGCCCGCTGTGCCGTGGTGGGCGTCTTGGGGCGGGCGGGAGGAGCACCACCGGAAACGTCAAAACCCTAGTGAATATCGATAGTTTTTGGGGGCCTCCTGGGCCCTCCCGGGGGCCTCCTGGGCCCTCTTGTGGCGATCTTGTGAGACAGTATTGTCGTCTTGGGCGCTTTGAAGACGACAAGCACTGGAATTACCAAAATGAGCGTTATGGAAGATGTTCCTCGTTCGGGCTCTCTCGGGGCTCTTCTTGGAGCCCACGTGGAGCAATTTGGGCGCCACTTGGGCCGTCTGGAAGCTATCTTGGGCGTCTTCGTGCGCTCTTGGACCATCTCGGAGGCCCTCTTGGACCGTCTTGGGGCGTCCTGGGGTCCTCTCGGGGAGTTCCGACAGGGTCTTGGAGCGCTCTTGGGCCTTCCTGGAAGCGCGCCGAAGCCAGCTGGGGCTCACGGGGGCCCGCAGGGCCCGCAGGGATCGCCGGAGGAATGTGTCCGACCCCCGCCCTTCTCGCACGCGCGGGGCCCTGCAATGTAGTAGAGATGCCGTCGGGCTCCAGCTTCGCCTCCCGCATCTCGCTCAGCACCGCAAGCGCCCGCTGCCACTGCTCGCCTTTCTTGCACGCGCTGATCCCAGCGTTGTAGCTGATGACGTCGGGCTCCAGCTTCGCTTCCAGCATCTCGCTCAGCAGCGCCACCGCCGGCTGCCACTGCTCGCCCTTCTCGCACGCGCGGATCCCAGCGCTGTAGGTGACGACGTTGGGCTCCAGCTTCGCCTCCCGCATCTTCTTCAGCAGCGCAAGCGCCCGCTGCCACTGCTCGATCTTCTCGCACGCGCTGATCCCAGCGCTGTAGCTGATGACGTCGGGCTCCAGCTTCGCCTCCCGCATCTCGCTCAGCAGCGCAAGCGCCCGCTGCCACTGCTCGCCTTTCTCGCACGCGCTGATCCCAGCGTTGTAGCTGATGACGTCGGGCTCCAGCTTCGCTTCCAGCATCTCGCTCAGTAGCGCCAGCGCCCTCTGCCACTGCTCGCCTTTCTCGCACGCGCTGATCCCAGCGTTGTAGCTGATGAAGTCGGTTTCCAGCTTCGCCTCCAGCATCTCGCTCAGCAGCGCCAGCGCCGGCTGCCACTGCTGGCCCTTCTCGCACGCGCTGATCCCTGCGTTGTAGCTGATGACGTTGGGTTCCAGTTTCGTCTCCCACATCTCCTTCAGCAGCGCAAGCGCCCGCTGCCACTGCTCGCCTTTCTCGCACGCGCTGATCCCAGCGCTGTAGCTGATGACGTCGGGTTCCAGCTTCGCCTCCCGCATCTCGCTCAGCAGCGCCAGCGCCGGCTGCCACTGGCCGCCCTTCTCGCACGCGCTGATCCCAGAGTTGTAGCTGACTAGTGTGAACCCGTGGAAAATCCACGGCCCGCAGGTCCAGGCATTGGTCCCGAACGCGCACGTGTCGGAAGCGCTGGAAGCGTCAAAAGCACTGTGTTTTTGCTAATCGCGCGAGGCCTGGGCGCGATTAGCAGAAACACGTAGGTTTTCAGACGCAATCAGAGTAAGGGGGCCCGAACGATCTTACAGAGTCCCTGTGCGCGAGAAGTTCGATGTGGGGGGTGGACGCGTGGGGGCCAGAGTTGGGCGCTACGTTGGGGGGCCTCGTTTGAGGGCCACGTTGGGGGGTCTCGTCAGGGTGTCATGGTTGGGGCCAACGTTCGCGGCCCTGCCGGGGGCCATGTTTGGGGGCCACGTGCGGGGTTCGGGGGCACATGTGACGGTCGCGTTTGAGGGTGTGGGGTTCGGGGGCAGATGTGACGGTCACGTTTGAGGGCAATAGTTGGGGGCTGTGTGTTGGGGCCACGTTTGGGGGCGCCTGGGGGCTACGCGTGGGGTTGACGTTCGGGGGCAACGCTTACTGGGGCGGTAAGGGCGACCTTCGGAGGCTTTGTGTGGGGGCCGCCTTTGGCGGTCCCGTTTGGAGGCCGCGCGTGGGGCCGACGTGTAAGGGGCCACGTCCAGGGGCGATCTCAGAAAGCAGTCAGGGAGCCCCGGGGGCACTGACCTGGAAGCGTGAAAAGGAATGGGTTTTTGCTAATCGCGCTGGGACTGGGCGCGATCAGCAGACTCAAGGGTTTTCAGGCACCGTCAGAGTGAAGGGGCCACGTTAGCGGGCCCGCGCAGGGTGGTTCTGAGGCCATCTCGGGGTTCTCGGGCCGTCGAGATGGCCGTCTCGAGAGCTCTGGTAGGTCGAAGCCAGCAGAACCGAGAGAGCAGCGGCGCGGCCCCCGATACAGCCAAGGGTGCGGGTGCTGGGATACGTAGGGCCCCCGAATCTGCTGTAGTGGTTTGCGGGCAATTTCACCGCGGGCATGGGTACCCTGACTCTCCACCTTCCATACCTTCCGCGTGGAAGGTTTTCATGTTTTTTCGTGTCTGAGTTTGTCTTGTTTGTCTTGTTTTGTCTTAATTGTCTTCTTTTGTCTTATTTTCGTTCGTCATGATGATGATGCTGATGATCATCATAAAGATGATGATGACGTGATGATGACGATGGTGATGATGATGATGCTGACAGTGGTGGTGATGGTAGAGATTCTGAATTGGATGATGATGACGATGGTGACAATTACTTTCTATGGTGCTGATGCGTATGATGATGATGATGATGATGATGATGATGATGATGATGATGATGATGATGATGATGATGATGCTGATCATCATCATCATCATAATGATGATGATGATGATGATGGTGATGGCGATGGTGATGATGACGAGTTGGATGATGATGACGGTGATGACGGTAGGGATGATGATGATGACGATGATAATGATAATGATGATGATGATGATGATGATGATGATGATGATCAAGACGGTGAGGAGGATAATAACAAGGAGTAGAATAGTGATGACAATAAGGATGACCTCGAGGGTCAGGGAGATGGTGATGATTATGATGATGCTGATGATGATGATGATGATGATGATGATGGTGATGCTGATGATGTTGATGCTGATGATGATGGTGATGATGATCAGGACCATGATGGCGTGGGGATCATCAGGATGAAGATGACAACGCTAAGGATTCTGAGGAGGATAACGACGAACGACGATGATGAACGACAAAAGTAGGAGATGACAGAGGAAGAACACGGTGAACGAGGATGTGGAGGAGGAAGGAGGTACAGTAGGAGGGGGAGGAGGGGGAGGAAAGGAACACGGATGCAATGTGCAGTTTCTGGCTCTGGCAGGTCGCTCGGCCCCCCTTTTTTGGGTTCCTCGCCAGGGCCAGAGGCGCTGTCCGCGCCGACGATGAGCCAAATCGTGCGCTCAAGCCTTCGATCCGCGCTTGATTTACTGCCGCAGGAGGTGAAGGCCAAGGGCGAGCTCATGAGCTGGAACACGGGCGGCTCCAAAAAGTGCCGAGGCCTGCCCGAGTACGCTTGGACTAGCGGCTGGTGGAAGGTGCTCAAGAGCGCAATGACTGTGAATCCAGCGCTGCAGTTCGACATATCGGACTGGGAGGCTGCGGTCGCGGAGGTCATTGGCCCGCGCTTCAGCCAATTCAAGGTCGCGGAGGAGTCCAAAAAGATCTTGGACTTCGTAGCGGGCTGGCGTCGACACGTCAGGACCCTGCAGCTGACAATACAATATGAGAAATATGAGGGAACTGAGGACCAGGATGGATGTGAGGGGGTGGGGGTGGAGAAACAAGATGAGAGTTACGATCACGACAATGATGCTGACCAATGGTGGTGAGCGGTGAGGCGATGCCAGTGAGGATAATGATCGATGATGGTGATGATGATGAACGACAGGGGCATGACGATACATACATATATATAGAGAGAAAGAGAGAGACAGAAAGAGAGAGCGCAGGAGGAGCGGTATGTGTATTTGTACGGCGAGGGGACGGGAGAGAGAGAGAGAGATGGAGAGAGAGATACACAAATATAGTAACGGAGAGACAGTGAGGTAGATGCGTGTATGCACACATAGGTTTAGGAATATACCTAAATATATTGATAACAAGAACTACACACAATGCGAGGGAGGGAGATGAGCAGGAGGAGGATGGCGAGCAGTAGGAGAATGGCGCATAACAGCAGGAAGATCCTGAAGATCAGGATCAATGATGATGATGCTGTTGATGCTGATGATGATGATGCTGCTGATGATGATGCTGCTGGCGATGATGCTGACGATGATGAGGAGGAATGCTGAACAGCCTGATGATGCGGACGGCGGGAAGAATAACGAGGGTGACGAGGAGGCGTATGAGGAAAGGACGGGAGAGACGGAGCGAGAGGAGGATAGAGCCGACCGCGAGGAACAAGTACAGCATGCCTGCGGAGCTGGTGCAGGCCATGCAGCCCGACGTGTCCAACGACAACAAAGGCAAGGGCAAGGACGACAAGAGCATCAAGAGCTACATGCGCTCCATGATGTTCGACTCCGATGGTGACGACGAGGACGACAGCCTCGAGCCCGTTGGGCCAGGCGTGCGCGGGACTCGTCCACCACATCATATTCCTCCTTGTCTCCCTCCCCCTGCTCCTCCTCATCATCATCATCATTCGCATCCTCTCCGATCTCTTAGCAATCCTCATCATACTCGTCCTGGTCACGTTCGTTCTCATCACCATTCATCTTGACCATCCTCCCCATCCTGCTCATCATCTCTCCAGGTATCTCCACTTCCCTTCCTCCTATGCCTCCGAATCCTCCTCATGATCATGGTTATCCCATGTCCTCATCATCCTGCTCTTCAGCATCCCTCCTCCCACTGTTCATCAGCTCCTCATCCTCATTACCCTGCTCTTCAGCATTATTCTCTCATCCTTTTGTTCGCCTTTCTCCTTCCTACTCCCTATCCTTGTTGCTCCTCTTTCCCGTCGCTCAGCCTCCTCGCCCTCCGAGGCCGCGAGGAGAAGGCCAAGGACGGCACGCTCAAGGACGGCAAGGGCAAGGACGGCACGCTCAAGAACGGCAAGGGCAAGGACGGCAAGCTCAAGACCGTGCAACAGCAGGAGACGAGTGGAAAAAGGAGGAGGAGGAGGGGATGGATGAGGAGGGCAAATAGAAGGATGAGGGAAATTCTGAAGAACAGGATGATGAGGAGGATGAATCAGGAGAGTGGGGGGGAATGCTGAGGAACAAGATGATGATGATGATGATGATGATGCTGATGCTGATGCTGATGCTGATGATGATGATGATGCTGATGATGATGATGATGATGATGATGATGATGATGATGATGATGATGATGACACGGATGAGTAGGATGATGGGGAGGACAGGAGGACGAGAAGTGGTGGCTATCTAGGACGAGTAGGAACAGGGCGAGGAGGAAGAGGATGAGGAGGAAGAGGATGAGGAGGAAGAGGATGAGGAGGAAGAGGGTGAAGAGGAAGAGGATGAGGAAGAGGATGAGGAGGAAGAGGATGAGGAGGAGGAGGAGGAGGAGGAGGATGAGAGAGAGGAGGAAGAGTGCCAACGCGCGTCCCCCCAGGACGGAGACGACGCGTCCGTCGACGAGGAGTTCGAGTCCGACGAGCACAGCTTCGACGACGACGACGACGAGATGGAGCTCGACGGAAGCAAGGCCGTGGAGAGGCCCGAGTACGTGATGCAGGGCGAGGTCTGCGTCCGCGCTGAGGACGGTGTGCGGGCCACTGGCAAGTTCGAGATGAATGGTGCCACGTGCTTCACGTGGCCAGATGGCGACAGGTGGGTCTCCACGGTCGCGTGGTCGCGCGCTGCTGGCGCTGCTGTGCGGCGTCGTCCGGCGGCAGCGAAGGGCAAGGACATGAGCAAGCTCAAGACGGGCAAGGGCGCTGACGAGACGGGCAAGGTCGGCAAGGGCAAGGGCACGAAGAGGAAGGAGGGCAAGGGCGCTGCACCAAAGAGGCGTTTGCGGGCCAAGACCGACGACGGCGGCAACGATGACACGATGGAGGCGCTGCAGGCGGCGATCAAAGAGGCGAGGGCAGCTTGCGAGAAGCACGGCGACTACAAGGCGGGCGTGGACCAGCGGCCCAAGTGGCCTGGCGGCTGGGAGGTGTGGGTGAAGTACAACAACAGCCAGCGCTGGAGCAGCTGGCAGACCAAGTCGAAGAAGTCCCTGATGGACACGGTCCAGGAGGCCAACATGGTTGCGGCCAAGATGCACGAGGGAAGGGACATGGGCCCTGGTGATGATGCTGGAGGTGACGAGCTGGTCGACACGCTTGCCGAGTTCCTCCCCGACGGCCTTGCCGACGCCGACACCCTTCCCGCGGACCACGCCTCCAAGAGTTCCGACCCCGACACTGCTGTCGGCCCCGCAGCTGCGGCCTTCGGCGAGGACTCGAAGGGTGACGAGGAGCAGGATGCGTAGGAGTGGTCTGACGCGCGAGGCGGCATGGCGATCCTGACTCGGAGGATTGATGAGGAGAATAGTGGCTATAGACGGGGGATTCGGAATGATGGAGGGGATATGGCACTGGTAGGAAGGGAACGAGAGAGAGAGAGAGAGAACAAACCAAGAGAGTAAAGTCACGGAGCCGGCAGTCTGGAGGGAGTACGAGTTCAGCTGGCTGAAGGTTGCTAGCTACACATATTTCTGCGCGTGCGCACATGCGCACGCTGGCGCGAATGGCCGCGCCACCATCTTTGCGCAGCCCCCGTTCGTGCAGGGGAGCACAGTTCAACTCTGCCCGTGGCTGGAAGGAACAAGTTCCAGTCGCATGAGACATACATGCCTATCCCAATTTACCTCCGCACCTCATCCCCTCAAACACGCCCGTCCTCATCCCTGCGTGCATCTATTGCTAGAAGTTTGAGTTGGCCACCTCACCCGCGTCGTCCGAATTACCCACGCCCTCGTCGCCGCACCGAGTGGCATTCCTCCCCACAGTCGGGGCATTCAGATCGTTCCCTTGCGCCTCGCCCTATGCACCCCCTTCCTCATGCCCCTTCCCCACCCATTTTCGTCCCCTCCACTCCTGACCAACTCTCCTCATCACTCACCTACTCCGCCTCCCTCAATGGCCCGTCTCATGCGCACATTGGCCATGCACATGCGTATCCTCCTTAAGGGGGTGCCCTCCAAGTCCCCCCCACCTCACTCCTCCATCAAACGCACTCGGCCTTTGCTCATCTGGCCATCCCCTCTGACGCAACCGCTTCTCAATGATCCTGGCCCCACTGTTTCGTCGTCGGTAGCCCCATTCATCCTCGCCATCTTTCTGGTGGCACGCGTCCTCGTCGTCGTCGTCGTCGCCCGCCCTGCGCTGGACGCCCGTCGGCCGCCCCGTGTCCGAGCTGGTCGGCACAGGCGCGTCCGCGCTGCCCCCCCCCCGCCACTGGCAGACGGGTAAGGAGGAGAAGGCGAAGGACGAGGAGGATGGGGGGGGCAGCGACGGCCCTCCAGTCGACTCGGGCATGCACAAGCAGACGCAGGAAACGCAGACCGACATAAGCAGGCATTATCCACAAGATCGGCAGGTGTACGCAGACAACATCAGACACATGCAGGCAATCAACACAACCACACACCTACAGGCATACGCGTACATACGCAAACATAAACATAACTAAGCAGACACGCAGGCATACGCAGGACATATGCAGACACACACACACATAGTCAGGCATACGCAGTACACAGCATGCGCCAACATATGCAGCCGCACGCAGACATACGCACGCATGCAGACATAGGCAGGACCAAACATACGTAAACAGACACACACACACACAGACACGAGCAGACATACGCACGCCAACTCGGATACCAGCAGGCGTAAGCACATATACGCAGACATAAACATACGAATTGAGACACAACCACCAGCGACCTTAGCAAACGGGGACGGGCGCGCATACCCTGACAACGCAGCGCACGACCACGTAGGCAGACGAACGCGCGCACGAGCACACCTGGGTGGAAGGACGGGGGAAGAGGAGAATGAGAAGGAACGCCAAACGGAGGAGTAAGGCGCGGAGGAATGGGGGGAGAGCAGGGGGGGGAGGGTCTGGAGACGGAGGAGGGGGAGGAAGGACTCTCTCTCCCCCCTCCCTGTGCCCCTCCCTCTCCCCTTCTCTCCCTCTCTCGCTGTCGCTCTCTCTCTCTCTCTCTCTCTCTCTCTCTCTCTCTCTCTCTCTCTCTCTCTCTCTCTCTCTCTCTATGTCGCTCCGTCTCTCTATATCTCCATCTGTCTCTCTTTTTCATTCTCCCTCCATATGCGTGTATATACATATAGGTGGGTATGCATGGGCACAGCCCCCCTTACGCTATAGATATACCTTTCGTATTCTCACAATCTCGGTTTCTCCGTCACGTGATCTCTCTCTCTCTCTCTATCTCGCTCTCTCTTTCTCTCTCTCTCTCTCTCTCTCTCTCTCTCTCCTTCCCGCTGTCTGTCATTGGTCCAATCGGTCTCGTGTTCACTGTCGCTGTCCGCCTCTCTCTCTCTCTCTCTCTCTCTCTCTCTCCCTCTCTCTCTCTCTATCTCTCTCTCTCTCTCTCTCTCTCTCTCTCCCTGGTCTCTCTCTCTCTCTCTCTCTCTCCCCCTCCTCTCTCCTTCTCAACTCTATGGTTATGTCACCCCCCCCCCCCCCCTCCTTCTGCCCCCCCCCCCTCCCCCCCCCCCCCCCCCACTCGATCGTTCCATCTCTCCCTCTCTCTGTCTCGTTCCTTCCCTCTCTCTCTCGACCGCTCTCTCTGTCTCTCTCTCTCTCTCTCTGTCTCTCCCTCTCCCGCTCTCTCGTTCTCCTTTTCTTTACATATCTACACAGCTATACACATATATATGTGTATATACACACACGCATTGCATCTCGCTCTCTCTCTCTCTCTCTGGCCCCCCTCTTTCTGTGTTTAACAAATCACGAACTTTCTCTCTCTCTCTCTCTCTCTCTCTCTCTCTCTCTCTCTCTTGCTTCCTCTCGCCCCCAATCTCTCGTAACGTCCCTCTTTCTCCCTCGCTCTCTCCCTCTCCCACCCTCTTCTGTATGCCTCTCTCTC